>JAGFMF010010100.1:115225-131434 GCA_019455555.1 Galemys pyrenaicus
GGAGGAGGAGGAGGAGGAGGAGGAGGAGGAGGAGGAGGAGGAGGAGGAGCGTGATTTTCTCAGACATTTTAGACAAGACAACTCCCAGACTAGGCTGAAAACGAACGATGAAAAGAATGCCTGTTTGCAGCCAGATAGGGCAGACGCAGACGTGCGACTCATCCCCAGCCAGAACCCCACTTAAAAAAAAAAATGAGGAGCAGAAATGTGGGCTCAATCAGTAGAAAACAGAAAAGAGAGGAAACAGCAGGTGAGAGAGACCCCTGAATTCTAGAAGATGACGGAGGGGGAAAGCTGAAGTCTAATCACAGAGGAGGAGAGAGTCAGCCGCAGGAAGCAGCCGAATTTCACAGAATTCCCCCCAAAGATCAGCCGTGCGATGAGGGGTTAGAGGAAGAGGCACGGAGAAGCCCTGTCATTTGTAGCCTCGCATGGTGAGTTTATAACGTAAAAACAAAACAAAACCCACAGAAGGTTGTAATAAGAAACACGGGGATAACAAGAGCTTTTCAAAATAAAAAAATAGTACAGCAGAAATGAAAATTTCACTGGCAGAGTCTAAACGGAGAGCCGCCCCAAAGTCAAAGCACAGGGAGGAGCAGACGGCGGCATGGAGGGGAGGGAGGCAGGAGGCTCAGCTCGGTCCAGGGCCCACCACGGCCACGTGGTTTCCCGGCAGACAGGCCCAGGAGGGGAGGAAATGATGTAGGAATGGCACAAGGCAGCAGTCCAAAACTGGAGAGCCTGACTTTCCAGAATGAAAAGGGCCGCCCAAGAATAGCTCGCAGAGCCCGGGACTGCCCCTTTCAGGGCAAATTAGGGGACCCAAGGAGCGAAAAGAAGACTTGTGGTGCCGGGAAGGGGCACACAGCAAGTTCTGGATGATTTGGGCAGACAGGGTAAAGGAAGGAGTCCTGGAGTCCTCGGTGGCTTTTATGCTTTTACTATATCAGAGGCGACCAGGTACATGGCAGGCAGGGGGACCGAGGGGGGCCAGGAGGCTGGCAGGCTGTAGTGGCAGGAAGGCAGCACAGGGCAAGTTCGGGATGGTTCTAGGAGATGGGGGATAAAGGAAGGAGTCCTGGAGCCCTCGGTGGCTTTTATGCTTTTATTGACAGAGGTGGCATCATTCTCTCAGAGACACCCAGGCACACGGCAGGCAGGGGTGCCGGTGGGGGCCAGGAGGCTAGCGGGCCTCCCTGCCCCTGGCGCATCTCACACTCTTGGCTGCTGCTGCTTCTTCCTCTTGTTCTGCTGGCGTCCTGTTCTCCCGCTGCTGCTGCCTTCCACATGATGCCACCCTTGTACGCCCGTGTCCAAGCCCAGGTGCACCCACCTGTGCGTGCCCACCTAGGCACATGTGCAGGACCTCAGGTGTCCATCATACACCCATGGCGGGAGGGTGGAAAGCCTGGTCACTTTTCTCTCACCCTAAAAGTCTCTAAAGAGTCAGAAGAGAGAAAGGCAAAGGCCACCGAATCTGAGCACACGGGGCTGCTGGCCGCGGCACAGGAGACTGACCGGAGCCCCTGCATGTCTCCTGAGTGGGCCCCAGCGTAGTCAGTGGGCACTGCTGGGAACTCAACGCTGGACACCAGATTCAAGCGCTGCGGGAGGTCGCCTCACCTGCAAATGGCCATCGACACCTGATCGAGCCAATGCCAGGACCCCCAAGCTGCAGGGCAGACAGTGGGCTCGCCCAGGCCCCCCTTGCCGTGGAGCATCTGCTCTACCAGGCCTCCCTCCCTCCCTTCCTGCTCACCCCTTCGAGAGCCACACTTGTCATCTGATGACGTGAGCAGGTCTGGAAGCAACTGCAGCTGAGACGCGGGGAGGGGCTGTGGTCTGAAATGCCACCTGTGGCTGAGACGCGGGGAGGGGCTATGGTCTGAAATGCCACCTGTGGCTGGGCACAAAGCTGGGAGCAGGACAGGCAGGTACGATGCAGTTAGTGTGGCCCTGAAGGAGGGGAGAGCCCCTGTAGGGTCAGAGAAAACGATCAGGTCTCTCCACCCTCCCGCCATGGGTATAACGATGGACACCTGTGGTGCTGCACGCAGCCTGGGTGGGCATGCGCAGGTGGGCGCACCTGGGATTAGACACGGGCATATAAAGGCGGCATCACAAGGATGCCAGTAGTAGAAAAGAGACTACCAGCGGGAGCAGAAGTAGCAGCAGCAGGAGGAACACAACGCCAGCAGCTGAGAGCGTGCGATGCGCCGGGGGCGGCGAGGCCTGCCAGACCCCCAGACCCCCTGGCCTGCCTTGTACCTGGTCACCTGTGAGAGAATGGTTCCATCTCTGACAATAAAAACATAAAGCCACCGAGGGCTCCAAGACGCCTTCCTTTACCCCCATCTGCTAGAACCATCCAGAACTTGCTCTGTGTGCCCTTCCTGCCACTACAGCCCCCATAAGCTGACCCGGCGCCCACACGGCATAAGGGCAGGACAGCTTGTTGACAAAGAAGAGGCGGTGAGAAGGTCGTTTCTCCAGGAGCTCATGGGCGGGAGACATAATTACTAGGACTACACATTGGAGGTCCCCACTGTTGGCCAACCTCCTATCTCCACCTCCAAGGAGGGCTCAGGAGCCTCCGCTTCCTTTTGGAGAGGGACTGGACCGGCTCAGCGTGGGGGCATCGAGTGACAGTCACGCTCGCTCCCTCTCCACGCTCCACGGGTGCTGGTGCCGACGAAGATGAGGATGGTGGCAACAGAACCAAGACCAAGACAAGGAGCGGAGGCGCCGTAGAAGCCCACTGTGCACCGAGCGGCGGCCGTGCCACACACAGTGTGACTGCAGCTGCTGAGAAACGGCCAGCGGAGCAAGGCACTGCCCCTTTAAAATCAGAAGGTGAACCTGCAACCTTCATGGGGAGGAGGCCAAAGGCTCAGCCCTTGGTCCACACACCAGGATTCTTCCTCCCGCTGTGGCTCCAGGGGTGGCCCCGCCGTCTGCTAGAACACACTGAGCCCCTTGTTCCCCTCGGCACTGAGCCCCGGGCCGCAGAACACTCCTGAAGCACGCTTTGGATTGGGTTTCAGTGTCCCTGACTCCAGGCCTGGAGGAGAATGGGCCCTTTCAGCAGCTTCCCTGTAACTTCGCTGCGCTCTAACCACGGTGTCCTTAACACAGAGCTCCCTTCTTCCTTCGCCCCAAGACTGTGTGGACGCGTGAATGTGTGTTTGTGCAGGCCGGGGGGTTTCTAGTGTTTTCCTGCAAACCTGTAAGGCGTAAGCAACGGGAGAAAACTGTGTATGGAAGTCCAGCCCTTCATAAAGCTGGGTTTGTCCGTTCTCAACTTGAGCAATTCATTGTCTGGTGATCACTTTTAGAAGTAGCTGGATAAAAAATTCCAGAATTTACTAAACTAGGAATCTTGCTTGACATTTTGGAACTTAAAATATCCATTACACAAGGAAGCAAATATCACACAAATAATGAATAAGGCGAGTGTGGAGCAGGTTAAGTCCACCCCCGGGAAGATCAGTCGCTCCCAGCAATAGCAAACGGCTTGCATTTTGCTTTTGTCTATTTAGCTTGGCATGGTTCTCCCCGGCTCAGTAGTCTGGTTAAGCCTCAAAAGTGCTCGCAGGCCGCTGTGCCTGCTTTTCTGAAATCACACCTGGTATCATACACTTGGCTTCCAAAATTATTATCCCACAGGAAGGTACAAAGTAGCCATTTTATTGAATTTCGCTTAACACTAGAACAGAAAGGTGAAGACTTGGTAAAACAAAGTCGCCCAGGAACCTATGTGATCCTGGTCTCATCATCTCTTCATGTGCAGACAAAGTCTTCCCTTGTTTTTGGAACAGTTTCCCTCCAAGCACCAACCTCCAACGCTCTTGGAGAACCTCCAAGAATATTCCATGAAAGAAAAATTATTCTTCATGTTTACACTTTCAACAGAAAACATTTCTAATGTTTTTCTATCAGTCTGTGTGGAGAATGGGAATATTTTCTCAATCCTTAACAGGAATTTTTAAGTTATTTTTTTATGAGGGTTTTAAATTAAAAACTTATAAATCAGGTGAAAGTGTGAAAACAGTGTTTGGGGCTCTAGGATTCCCGGCCCTGGAGCCTCCAGAAAACACCCTCCCCCATACACACTTTTTTTTCTTAAATGTACTTTCCAGTTTAATAACCTGTTAACAGTGCATGTGGTTGGGGTGGGCATGGACTCTAGATTTGGGTTTGTGGGTCTGCAGGGCCTTCTGCTGCACTTAGCACTTCTCTCCCTTTGAAACTCTGGATGGCTCAGATGAACGGAAGCACGCAGGCTTCAGATGAGGGGAAAGAAATGTGCAAATCAGTATATACCCAAAGCAGAAGCAGCATAGCCAACAGGTTACCACCAAGGGCTGGGTGGGGGTAGAGCTGGGAAGTCCCCATTTAATGGGCTTGGGAAGATGAAGATAGGCGAATGGATGGAAGCCGGGGTGTCCAGCCCTGTGAATGTACTAACTGTCACTGAATGGGGCACTTATAAATCATGAAGACAACTGAATTTTATGTTATGTATCTTTTACTGCAATAAAAAAATTAGAAAACATGCAGAAGGGCCTCCCTGGTAGCCTAGGGGTTAAGTCTGAGCATTGCTATGGAAGCCCATCACTGCAGCCTGAGTTTGATCCCCGCCAGGGAGCTGACCCACATGGCCCAGCAGACCTCTCCTGCCTGGCCCGCTGCTCCCTCGGCAGTGTGTTTCAGTCTATCCAACCTGTTTTGCTCCCCGCTCTGTCTCTGGTGAATCCTCTCCCCATCACCACCATCTCTGGCCTGCACCCCAGTTCTATGCAAAAATAAAATCTTTATAAAATAAACTGCTATTAGATTTTTAAAAAGAAAATAAATGCAAAAATGCTGATGATCTACAGAGGAGACTGGTAAATTTATGGGGGCAGAAAGGTTAGAAAAAGTCAAGCACTATAGAAAGTATTTTCACTACAAATACAAAGGAAAACCTAACTTCTGTGCCATTTGCGATCTGTGCAGCTATTACTATTAGGTATAAAAATGTGTGAAATTCTATCTGGAAACAGCAGAGTCAGGGAAGGCAGAAGTTTTAAGCCATCTGATGTGACTCTGACGCCCGGTTTATCATTTATCAGCTATGAGATCTGGGAAAGTTACGTGGCCTGCCTGGCACTGGTTTTCCTATCTGAACAATGGGATAATGACACCTCCTTAAAAGGTGGCTGAGGGAATAAAATGAGACAATACATATAAAGTACCAAGCACCAGGCCAGAATCTAGCTGGTAATCACCAAGTCATAGTTAACCAGTCTGTTTCATTTTCGTATGAAACATCTTCCAAGTTACCTTGTGTAACTTTCCAAATCTCCTTGAGCATTTTTAAGCCTTATTACACTTTAGCCACTGCAAAGTCAAACCTATACTTTCCCTTAAATTCTAGTGTCTTCTGATGAGGGGTTGGGAAATGAGAATGAATATGAGAGGAAGGAAGGAGAAAAGCGAAGCTTGTGATTTACTAGAAAAACCACTAAAAAGCAAACAAATCATATGCGTTCATTACTGATGAGAGTCCCTTCCTGCCCGCAACTTGCTAGAATAAGACAAAATAAAGAATAAGCATCTAGATCCAAGACTTAGGAAAAAAGACTCATAAATAAGTATACGACAAAAGCACAGGAAAAAAGCATGTCCCCAAATACTGCAAGTCTACTGGAAGGACTAATACAGAACACACAAAAACACATTTCCCCTTAACTGCAGTACCAGACAACAAGGTCCTTGGGTGTTAATAAACCACCTTGCTGACAAACTGGATCATTCTGTGTGGTTTACGTTACAGATTTCTTAAATTCTTACAAAGGTAATAGAAAGGAACACAGATCAATAGCTAGCAATTAATTAAGGCATGAATTTCAGAGCAGCACTGAAAATCAGGTTCACTTGGAAACTTAAAATCATTCACATCTCGAACCCCATACACAAGCGACCCCTTGTGTATGAAGAGTATGGAAAAGTTCTCCCCCAGTACTGCATCACATATACACCTGCTCACTCACTCACACTCTCACATGTGCAAGGCTCTCAAGAGCTTGAAAACCAGTTTGCGGGCCTCCCTGGTGGCACAAAGGGTTGAGCACAACACTGTGAAGCATCCGCAGCCACTGCAGTACGAGTTCAATCTCCGGCCAGGGAGGGTCCCACATGGCACAGCAGACCTCTCCTGCCTTGGCCTCTGCTCCCCTCGGCAGTGTATTTCGGTCGATCCTCACTCTGTCTCTGGTGAATCCTCTCACCAACCCCCCACCTCTGGCCTACACCCCAGCTCTTGCATGCATAAATAAAATCTTTTAAAAAAAGAAAGAAAACCAGTTTTTGTGACATTCTTTTTCCCCCACCATTTGGATTGATTGACTTGACACTTTTTTCATGAGCATTTCCTTGTATTTTCCTGCTGCATTTGAACCACTATCTAACTGCCCATCATTTTCAAATAGCTTTCAAGTAGGCTCTGTCAGAGTGTCATCTACTGTTGCCTCTCCTCTGTTCAAAACACCGAGCAAATCCTGATCTTGGAAAACAAGGCCCCAGGCGATCTGCCGCTCCCTTCATCACCCAGCTGAGCTGGCAGCTGCCTGCTCTGCCTCTTTTGCTCCTGGCTCCAGCTCTAGGGCCTGACTGAGCTGGAGTTCCAGGCACACGCTGGCCTCAGGACCTTTGCACTGGCTACTTCCTCTGCCTGGAAGGCGCTCTCCTGGAAATCTTCATGGTAATTCCCTCACCTTCAAATCTTTGCACAATGTCAGCTTCTGTGAAAACAATGTGTGTTCTCTCCTCTTTAAAGTCACCATTAATCTAAATTGCTCCATTTCACTGTTGTGGGAGAGAAGACTTGGGAGTGAATTTGTGAAAACAAGTGGGGATGAATTTGGAGACAGACAGTAGACAGGAGGAAGGGAAGATGGGGTGAATGGGTACAGGGTTCTGTTTTGCAAGATGGACAAGTTCTGGAGCTCTCATTCATAACAAGGTGAGCACACTTTAGAGCACTGAACTGTACACATAGAAAAGCAAGCAAGGCTCCAAGTCTGTAAACAGGGGCCTTTCCTTGAGGATGCTACGGGCTGGACTGCTATAGTAACTGCAAGAGCAGAAGCCTAAAGCGTAGACTTCAGGCCCCAGACATGCTACCGAGTGTTCCTCTGGGTGCATGTATTCATTACCAAGTACAGCGAACATTCCAGTCTTTAGTTCTGCTATTCATTTTCAGAGCAGACTGCCCAACAGAACAACTTCAAAAGCGTTTATCATATTGTTAACAGCTCCATTTTTAACTCAATGCACCACCCAGGTGCACAGAGGAAGCTCAGCCATGAGACAAGTTTTGTTTTTTCTGCAGAAATGCCCTGTGGCCACGTCAGGCTCTGAGGAACAGGGGGGCTTTCACACCAGGGTGGTTTCACTACTTCTATTTTCAAACATGAGACTTAACTCTAACCTGCTCACAGCCTTAAACCAACTCCTGGAACCACAGATTCCTGCTCCACTGACAGCTTGCTAACGACCAAACTGGAAAAACTACAAAATGCTCAGATGAAATGCTAAGATAAACATCTTGAGAAACGATAGGAGTGTGTGTGCAAGAAGGTGCACCCACATCTTTGACACACGTGTCACTCTGAATTACAGAGCCCCGTTCTGCGTTCACAGGATGAGATTGGATTAGCAAAATGGGCAGGATTAGCATTTCTGTTTCTTCCAGACTTCCAGCTTGTAACCCTCAACCCAGGAGGCGCCCTGGGCCAGCGATGAAGAGGCTGGCAAAACTTGACTCCAAATTGATCAGACCCACCTAAATTTAATCAGCAAGTGCCTGAAGCAGACAGGAAATCATGAGGCGCTACCTGCCTGGGGTGCTTTTCTCCCCCACATTCCAGGTATTGGTTCTTCTCCCTCTTTAGTTTCTAGCTCTTCTCTGATTCCTGGGTAGATTCATGGTTAGAGGAGCTGTTTTATGAAGGACATTTACAACTCTAAAGCACACGTGAGAGCAGCATATGCCAGTGCTCACACGTGTGAAGGGGCTTGGGGGGAAGGGAACCCCACACTGCTGTGGGGAATGCACATGGTGCAGCCCTTTGGGAAACTGGGGGCCTCCCTTAAAACACTGCCCTACCATCTGGCAGTCCAACTTCCAGATCTCTATTCAAAGGAAAAAACCATCCTCTCGGACTGTAACACCCCGTGTTCACCGCATCACTGGCACCAGCAGAGATCTGGAAGCAGCTGAAGAACCCACTGACAGCGAACTGGGTGAGGGAGATCCCATCCACAGTGTGGGCAAAGGTCCGTCCACACGGTGGAATACTACTCAGCCATGGAAAAGATAGAATGTTGCTCTTTGCAGCAAACTGGAAGGTACTCAAGGGGATTAGGTGAAGCAAAATTAGAATGGTAAAGACAAATATCGAATGATTTCACCTACATGCACGATATAAGGAAATAATGCCAATAAATGGACAAAACAAAAATAAGCTCCTGGACATCTATGACCGAACTGAGGTTATTAGGAGTGAGGGGATGCGAGGGGTAAGGGTGGAGGATGTACAACGTAATGGGGGTGTTCTGATTTCTTGTCTTGTTTTCTTTTACATATCATATCACATATGATATCCTATATTATAATATAAAATACAGAAATATATACACACAGTAGGGTTTTCTGTAAATTGATAAGCTCGCAGGTGCCACGACCCTGAGATTCTGTGATCCAGTGCGGAACTGGAAAACCACTTTGGAACAGTGTGGCTTAAGCAGTTTAGAAGGAAAACAGGACTGTGGATTAATGCAACCTATGGGCACGTGTGGGTTTGTGTGTGTGCCTGCACAAACTACTTGCACAACAAAGTTTCCACAGGGCCTACAGAGCTCTCTGCAGTAAAGACGTGTCCTGGGGGCACAGCTGGCTTCCTCCCTGATGTATCAGCTGCTGTTCAGCAGAGGCCATATCCGGTCTTCCCACACATGCCCCTCCCCATTAAATGGTACCCTCACCATTCAAAAGACATGTGGAGTCCAGTTTGCTACTTTGGGGAACAAATTCCACAAATGCTTGAAGGTTGCTGATATCCTACAAGAAGTGAAAAAACTGAAAACACATGATATTAAAGAGACATGTGAAAAAAAAATTTAAAGATTAGGAGGATTGGCTAAATAAAAGAGCAAAGGAGGGCAAGGACTGAAGTTTGGGATTTCCCATCAACTAGATCCAATTTTGGCCTCAAGGGACAGGAAAGAAGACTATCCAATGAATCGTTTTTATGAAAAGAATAAATCCCTTCAATTTTTCATAGTTTAAAGAAAAATGTACTGTGGTTAATCATGGTCGTTTTGGACAACACAGCAAGAAGCCTCTTGAAGTTTCCAGTACCCCGAGCTCCTCAAGCATTCTGGTGTCAGAGTTACACACTTCCACACCTTGCATTCAACATAATGTCGCTAACTATCTCTTAGGTAGGTTAGAACCCATTCTTGAAAAGTGTGGCATTGTCACAAAACACTCTGGTTCCTCTTGCGTGAAGTACCAGCATAATCAACCTTAGAGACACAGAACAGTGGTGGCCAGGGGCCGAGGGGTGGGGGTGGGAGCTGCTGTTTAACAGGCACAGAATCTCACTTTTGCAAGATGAAAAAGCTCTGCGGATTGATTACACAGCAGTGGGAACACACTTAGCATGCACTTCAGAGTCGGCAAGGCGATCACTTAGATGTTGTGTGTACTTTACCACAATTTCAAAAATAAAACCTATTACGGTCCTGAGGAAGACGGACTATATCGAAAACTGGGGAGGACATGGGGCAACTGGAACTGCTGGGAAAGTGAGCTGCTGCCACGCTACTTCGGAAAACTGCTGGGCAGTCCCAACTGCTTGTAGACTCTGACCCAGCAATTCCATACACAGGTCGCGGAAACGGGGAAGTGTAGTCACCAATGCCAGGAACAGCCCCAGTCAGAGACGCCCCAGATGTCCAGCCGCAGTAGAACGAACGACCGAATGAACTGTGGTGCCCACTGCAGCGAAGAGAACAGGCCCAAGTGCATGTCACTTAGCAGCAGGGATGTATTTTGAGAGCTGCTTCCTTAGGCACCAGTGCCGCTGTGAGTCACAGCGTGTACTTACACACGCTAAGGACACAGCCCACCATATGGTGTAGCCTAATCTTCATAGCCTCTTGGGACCACCGTCTATGAGGTCCGTGAATGATGGAACCGCCACCAAGTGACACGGGACCGGGTGCTGTTCCCAGAGTAGACCCCCGGAGAGACTCCCAACACCACAGCCAAGAACTCGCACGAAAAGATCACTGTGCCTCATTTGAGTCCATTTATCATGGGCCATTTGTCATCGTGATCTTTGGTATTTGAGATCAGGTCCCTTGCGGGGGAAGGAGAACGGCCAGGGGAACTCTGCGGGGAATGGAGAAAGACCAGAGGAACCTTTCGGGGAGCTGGGCACCTTTTATTACTTAATCTGGGTAGTGGGTGTTGAGTGTGTATCGTTAAGGCCAAGCCACGTTTCTGTGTATCATGCTATGATAATGTATTTTTTTAAAGATTTATTTATTTATGCACACAAGAGCTGGGGTACAGGCCAGAGTCGTGGGAGGTGAGAGGATTCACCAGAGACAGAGTGGGGAGCAGAACAGGCAGGTGGACTGAGATACACTTGCTGAGGGGAGCAGTGGGCGAGGCAGGAGAGGTCTGCTGCGCCATGTGGGTCCCTCCCTGGCCAGGGATCGAACTCGTGCTTCTGTGCCACAGATGCTTCACAGTGTGGCGCTCAACCCGCTGCGCCAGCAGGGAGGCCCTAATAATGTATTTTTCAACATACTGCTGTAACCTGACAGAAGCCACCGAGGTCCATAACTGCTCTAACTCTACGCTCCTGCAATAGCTAAGTCCTGGCTATGGCTTCACTGCCCCAGAGAGAGCTGTCTTCGACTGGGCACTCGGCTCTTACAAGCTTCCTGGAAAGCGACAAGGTGCTGATTTTGTCTTACAGGTTCCCCTAAAGCAGCCAATGCCCCCTCCTGCCTCTTCTCCTTCCTCCAACTGTCGGGTCTGGGAGAGGAGGGTGATAATCTGAGCAGGTGACAGCCAGTGGGTTTTGTCAAAGGCAAGCCCAGGACAGGATAAAAAGCAAGAACCACACAGAGGAGCGCTCAGGCCACAGCGCCCTGGAGCAGGCAGCTGCGTCTGTGCTTGCCGGACCCGAGAGCTCTGGGTGTGCTTCTTGGCCACAGCAGGTGCGACGGCCGGCCTGGCCCCCTCCCAAACAACAGCCTATGATGGCGGGCGACACGCTTCTGCATAGCGCTGTCTACAACCCCACCATCCCTGCAATTCAGGGCTCACACTTTTCCGAGCCATTCCGCTGGGCCCGCTGGTGTGACGACACATCTCTCTCTGACTCTGAGTGCGCCCGATTTCTCTGGGAAATTGCCGTAACCACGCTACAGGAATTCTATTTCCTGTTAACGCTGCGTGCCTGAGAGGAGCCATCCAAAGTGGATGCAAGCGTGGAGAACCACCCTCCAGCACTCACCCTCCACGGAAGTTTCCTGGCATGCAAACATGGTGAAAACCATGCTCCAAGAACCTCTGGGGCAGACGGAGCATACGCGACTGGCGTGTCTGCCGTGACACGCAGAAGGCAACGTCCTCACCTAACCAGGTTTCAAGATGGTACTGGTCAGTTATTAACTCCGGGTCAGTGATGGCTACTCTGTAGCAAACAATTATTCAGTGATTTCTCATAGCTTCCTTATGTTATTTGCCAGTTAGGCTGGAAAATCATCTTTTTTTCTCTGATGGTTCCTAACACAGTATCCTGAATTGCTTTAACAGAATCTACTTAAGGGCCAAGGGGTTAAGCGCCGCAAAGTTGAGCAAGGGGCTGAGCGCCGCACTGTGGGGCTTCCGCAGCCACTGCAGCGCGAGTTCGATCCCCGGCCAGGGAGGGGACCCACAGGGCGCCGCAGACCTCTCCTGCTGCACCCGCTGCTCCCCTCAGCAGTGTGTTTGCCTGCTCTGTCTCTGGTGGATCCTCTCACCTCCAGCAACTCTGGCCTGTACCCCAGCTCTTGTATGCATAAATAAATAAACCTTAAAAAAAAACAACAGTATGTACTTGACATCCCTGTCCAGCTTGGCTAAGAAACTTCAATTACTTTGTTCCGGTCTCAAGAACGAGCATCAGGCAAGGCAAGAAGCAGAGCTTTGCCAACCCTCCCGTGAGCACTGGGAAAGCAGTCAGAGGCCACCGTCCGGTCTGAAGGGCTGTGGTGGCCTTGGTGGGGCCGTGATGTACATCTGAAGAGGTGGGACCTCCATCTCCTAAATTATATACAGTGTTATAAACCAATGTCACCTTAGTAACAAAGAAATACACTTTTTAAAAAAGCAGCCAGGAACGGAGGCCATAGCAAAGTCCTTACTGAATGGTGAAAAGCAGAAAACCAGGGTCTTGTGGACCCGTAATGGGCTCTGGCTCCCAGGGCCTCATGCTTCCAGGGGTCTCTACTGCCCTAAAGGATCAAGGAAAGAAGTTTGGAAGAGGAATGAGAAGGAAGAGGCTGTCCAAGATGTTCAGAAACAGGCCAGATTTGGTCAATACATTTTGGCCACAGAAAATGGACGGGCAAATGCTTCGTTTTGGTTTTTTTCTGGCGATGATGGTAAACAACTTCTTTTTTTTTCTTTTGAAGACACTGGAAAAAGAGCTTTTTTTTTCCCAGGGAACCTACCAACACGGAGACTCTTTCTGGAAAATGCTCACTCACTATCCCATCAAGCTCTTCAGGCCCCACGACGGAGGGTGAATTTCAGCTTGGTAACCACTTGCAGACAAATTATAAATTTGTTATAAATTCAATGTGAGATCTCTGAATACCAAGGTGACCCACTACAAAATAAACCTTCTATTAGAGCAGCAAGAACTGTACTTTCCTGGTCCGTACTGCCAAAAGACACAAGCTGGAGCAGACGGGCCAAGATTTCCTCATGAAAGTGGGGATCTCCTTCGTGAACAGTGCGATAACGCGTGAGTCATAAATTAAAACCGAAAGAAAATTCAGAGCGACCTGGAATTAAGAAAACATCTTCGCAAGCAGCACTACACAAGAACTTTAATCTACAAGTGAAATAAAGTGGAGGCTGATTTTCTCCCTTAGATCACAACCTGAAGAGCAAGTTCAGTGAGTACACAGCAATCCTGCAGGCCTCAGTCCATCGTGATCAGAATGTAAATCTGTTAGACACACGCAGATGACTAAATTCTATTCTGGTTCTTGAGTATTTAATTGCTCTGAAGTTAATTTCCTTAGAGCCTTAACAAAAAGTTGATGCTGCTCAGAAAAAGACCAAATTATGGGGTTTAGCAAATATCCCCAGAATTATTCTAGAAAGGGAAGACCTCTAACCCTCCTCCCCCCAAGACTAAAGTTAACTGCAAACAGTAATATAAGAATCTGAGTTTTTGTATTTTCTATATATAGTAGCCAAAAAACCAGATGTATTGTTTCTGCTTGGAGATGCATTTCCTAGTCTCCTTTAGAAGTCAAAAATTAATAACCAAAGATATGCCAATTAAAAGGTAGCCTTCAAGAATGTTCCTTTAAAATGGAGCCATTCAGAAGAACTGACAAGTAGATGAAAACAAGTTTGTGGTACCTGCATGTTAGGAAGCAGCTAACTGGCATAAATTCAACATATTGGCATTATAATTGAGGGCTCAAACAGGGAAACAAAGACTTCTATCTCAAATAACCACTTCTTCAAACCAGCAGGAGACACAGCAGGAAAAGGAAAAACCCGTGAACTTGCCATTATGGAGACTATTTGAAACACACTGTAAATAGAATCTAATGGCCTTGTGATGCCACTTCCTTGGCACACCTGCTTCCACGGACAGGCACCCCTGCAGATGGCAGCAGCAAGCCCAGGCCCTCGTGTGGCCACGGTGCCGCCCCAACCACAAACCCAGCCCCTCTGCACGGAGCTTGGTGACTATACTGAGCATCTCGCTGGCTGGAAGCAACAGACGCTTCTTTCACCGCAGACGGCGGAGAAGGAGACGGACAGGTCCATGTGGGCAGTGCTGCGCTGTGCGCTGACCGTTGGTGCGCTGGAGCTACCTGGAACTGAGAAAACACCTTGCCCTGACCCCACAGGACCGGTGTCCACGTGAGAGGAGACACCAGGTGCACTTTCTCCTCCACGAGGGGACCCGGCTGGGAGGCCAGGTGAGGAACTGCACCTGCAAGCACCTGGACCAGGACCCCGATCCAGAGATGAGTGAGCCCCCGGCTGGCGGTGCTCGGCCAGGGCAGCTGCTGCCAGCCAAGGGGGGGCGGTCCCACGAGACAGAGGCTCAGCCCCATCTTGACCTTCTTTGGAAAATAAGGAGCTAGGAGTCACCTGTATAGATGGAAGCAGTCTGGGCTAGCAGAAAGGGGGATTTTGCCTAAAAGAACAAATTTCTTTTCCAAATACATTTATGGGGCCTCCCTGGTGGCGCACTGGGTTTAGCGCCGCACTGTGAAGCATCCGCAGCCACTGCAGCACGAGTTGGATTCCCGGCCAGGGAGACCCACGAGGCGCAGCAGACCTCTCCTGCCTCGCCCGCTGTTGCCCTCAGCAGTGTACTTCAGTCTATCCGCCTGTTCTGCTCCCCGCTCTGTCTCTGGTGGATCCTCACCCCCCATACCTCTGGCCTGTGCCCCAGATCTTGTATGCATAAAGAAATAAAATCTTTAAAAGTAAATAAATAAATCTTTTTAAAAAGTGACTGAGAAAAAGCACCAAAAGAATTAAAAAAAATTACATTTATGTATTTCAAGCCCTCCCATTCTTAGCCATGAAACCAGCCTTTCAAAACAGAGTTTCCTTTTCAAATCTCTCTTGTTTGCTGGCAGCAAATTTTCTGGAAGCTTGGCTTTGCTGAACACAAGAACCTCCTTTCCAGAGGCGACGGTGGGACCAGGGCGTGGGCGCTGCAGCCTCTCTCTGCAGGCAGCCTGGCTGCAGGGCCTCCAGGTGCTGAGAACCCAGAGGGCTGATTTCGGAGAGGAAGCCCCTGCGCACGCCCACAGAAGCTCTACTGCAAAGACTGTAATTTGGGGAGTATTTTTAAAATGAATCTTGCAGGTTTTCTTCCCGGGCTTACGAACAAGAACAGGTAGGAAGACTGACGGGGACAGCGACTAGCTCTTTGATGGGTGCATCTGCATAGCCGCTGATGCTCCACACAAACCTACTGATGCGCACGCACAAATGTCAGAGACCAGTCCTGGGGACTTACAGCTCAGGCCACCACGTGCAACTTAAGGGGACATGACCCATGTCACCTCAGTGGCCCAGTAATCTAATCCTGGGGCCACACTGCAAACATGCTTGAAAGACCAGTCTTCTTTCACGTCTCCAGGGGTAACTGGAGAGACGGAGGGGTTGACTCCCTGTCCCCAAGGTCCACCTGAACTCCCTCTGCAGAGGGAGGGGACAGGAAGAGGCATAAACTGAGATTCTTCTCAAACAGGAAACTGCATAAAATCTCAGTAAACAATTCAAGTGTACTTAAAGCTGCTATTGCAAACACATCTGTGCTGTGACCCCCCAAGCCACTATCTCACTGCTCAGCTCCCGCAGGTAGTACTTTTCCCACTGTCTAAAACTAAGTTCACATATTTCTAGCCCATTGCCTCTCCCACCTTCGAACAGCAGAGTAGGACCTCCGTGGTACAGAACCCACGAGTTCACAGCATCACTTAGAAAACTCAATCAGCAGCTCTCATGCCAGCTTCTCCTTTTCTTTTTCTTATCCTAATCAACCTGTCCTTTTTGGGATATTAAAAAAAATTAATCAATAATAGTTTCTAAAATAATTTCTGGCCACGCTGCAGCAGGTGCTTCCAGGGGAAGGCTGCAAGGGGAGGCTTGGGGATGCTGCGCTCAAATCCCTAATTACCGACATGGGGTTTATTCTAGTCCATAGCGCTAATCCCCAGCAGGAGGAGGGAAGGGCTGGAGCAGTGGGATTTGGGACTGTCACTGACTGGGAGACACCTGGGGCAGAGAGGCACTGCCTCTCAGAGTGAACGGACCAGATCTAGTGGGCAAAGCTGCTGTGGCCCTCCGGGAGGGAAGCTGGGGAGGGGTGCACCACACCTGTC
>JAGFMF010010101.1:0-15953 GCA_019455555.1 Galemys pyrenaicus
CTCCCTGGCCGGCAGCAGGGATCGAACTCATGCTGCAGTGGCTGCGGTCTGCTTCATAGTGCGTTGCTTAACCCACTGCGCCACCAGGGAGGCCCCAATTGCCATTAATTTAAAGCTAACTCTTCTCATTTTGTTTCTATTCAATTCACACATGTTGTATGGCTTCACAAGAGTTACATGCATGAAGTGCTCTGTCAAATGGGTGTATGTTTTGTTCCAGTTGCTATTGCTATGTAACAAATGTCCCAAAACTGGTGACTCAGAAAAACCCTTTCCTTTTGTTCATTCTGTGGGTTGAGCATTTAGGCAAGACTCAGCTGAGCAGTTTCCACTGGGGATTGGCCTTAGTTGGACATACAAAACAGCATACTCACTGCTTGAGTTGAGTGGGGTCTGTCCATAGGACCCTGTACTGGTCCTTCCCAACAGGCAGGCTGTGAAAGGAGGGACTTCTGCCAGCCAGCTGGCCCCAGGGGTAGCTGGCGGCCGCATTAGGTCTGTGTCACAAGTGGTGGCCCTGCATCAAGAGTCAAGTCACCCCACTCCACCACACTCTATAAGCACACCCCAGCTTACAGGAGGGGCATAAACTCCACCTCTTGAAGAGACGAGTATCATAAAATTTGGAAGGAATGTTTGAAAAGCCACAGTATTAATTATTACCATAAACACCATTGAAATCAACAATGGAGAGGGGTAATTTTGTTTTTAAACATTTATTTATTTATACATGCAAGAACTGGGATATAGGCTAGAGGTTCAGGGGTGAGAGGATTCACCAGAGACAGAATGGAGAGCAGAACAGGCAGATCAACTGAAATACACTGCTGAGGGGAGCAGCAGGTGAGGCAGGAGAGGTCTGCTGTGCCATGTGGGTCAGCTCCCTGGCCAGGGATCGAACTCAGGCTGTAGTGGCTGCAGATAGCTCCATAGTGCTGGGACTCAGCCCTCTGCACCATCAGGGAGGTCCCAACAATGGAGAGTTTTAAAAGGGATCCTTATGTTACTGGAATTTGGATAATTAGAACTGGGGACAAGGGGCTTCTAACTGGAATCCTTCCAGGCCCAGATCTCCGTCAACACAGTCAAGTGGAGACTCTTCAGCTCTCTGAAAGGCTTCTACTCATGTCCTTAAACTGAAAAGTGTGAATGGAACAGAGATGTTGTCAAAACAAGTGGTAAGGCAAATCTTAGAAAAGCCTTGTTTGACTTCCTATTCTAAAAAAGGCGATGGTCAAGGGAAACCACCATAACTCCAATATTTATCTAGAAGTCTACAGTTTATTGAAGGCTTTAATTTTATCTGTCTCATCTGATTGTTTCATTATGATGAAGTGTACCACTCCAAATAGAAATCATAGGTTAAGGTGTGCATGGAAGCCTCTGGACAGAATTTTTTCTGCTAATACATTAGAAAACAAGGGAGGAAAATTAATCCGAAAAAACAAACCAAGAAAACTCACCGACTTCCAAACAAGAAAATGTACAAACCTACATGCACCCCAAATTAGAAAGCAGAGTCAGAGGGAGACCGAATTGCTGAGGCAGAGCTTGGCAGGCTTTTTCTACAAAGGAGAAGATCATAATTACTTCAGACTTCCCAGACTCCCCTCACTCCAAGAATTCTGAAATCACAGAGCTAGAGGGAAAGAATAGGATCAGAACATCACTCATTCTTTAAATAAAGGAAGATGCCACATCAACAGCCTAAGAACAGCTTTGGGCACCAGGAACCAGGAACCAGTGATCAGGGCTATTCACAGAAAGGGGAGAACAGGTGCTTTGTTCTGGAGGTACTCACCTGCTGGGGTGGGGAAGAATGACTGGGGTGGGGGTAGAGTGGGGGTAAGGGGACAATTAGGGGTTCTGTAAAGCCCTTCTGAATCCTGGGGAAACCCATTGTAGGGTCAGAACTATCAGGTCTTTCCACCCTCCCACCACTGTGATGATGGACACCTGCGGTGCTGCGGGCATTCCAGGGTGGGCATGCACAAGTGGGTGCACCCTGAGTTGGGCACGGGTTTAAATGGGCGGCATCATAAGGACGCCAGAACCAATAGGACCAACGTGAGCAACAGTAGAAAGCAGCCGAGAGGGTGAGATGCACTGGGGGCTGGGAGGCCTGCCAGCCTCCTGGTTCCCCAGCAACCCTGCACCCCTGCACCCCTGCCTGTCATGCACCTGGCCACCTCTACTAATAAAAGCATGAAAAGCCACCGAGGGCTCCAAGACTCTCCTTCCTTGACCTGTCTGCCCAGAACCATCCCGAACCTTGCTCCTGTGCTACCTTCCTTGCCACTACACCCACCCATGTGATAAGGGCAGGGAGCCTCATCCTTGGTTGGTTTCCTGGGGTGGATGCTTCAGTTCCACACCTTCTGCCCTTATGTGTCTTTCCTGCTTTGCCAACATGTTCCCACCCAGTTGCAGGGGACAGGGGTGGTGACATCCAGGGATATGGGGGCACCCGATCGTGGCACTTTGGGTCCTGCCTTGGAGTAATATTTAAAATACAGCATGTAGGATTACAAGGATAATCCATTTTATGAAAAAATCAGAGTATGAAAAAAATGTGTATGAACCAGTGACGTGGGGCCTTTTTAATCCCTTCTATAATCCTGGTGGTGGATCTGACATCACTCTAATTTTCAAATAGTAATAAGCAGAAACAGTAATTCAAGGTGAGATCAAAGGACTGAAATTTCTTCTGCTGCCAAACCATCAAGTTGTGCTGATGCTGCTTGGACTTGTCACCCGTGTTCATAGTAAGTTCATGTTCAAGGAAATCCGAACTGTAGTTAGAAGTTAGTAAAAATAAAGGTGTAAAGTTTTTTTCCATTCTCTTTCTTGGGTCCCTGACCTCAGCACCCATGGACTGCAGGACAATCTCTGGACAGGATTTCCTTCGTCAGCGTGGTTGATGAACAAGTGAAAGACAAAGGCAAGTCCGGTCACCAGTGCACCCCTGCCGTGCTCCCCTGCCTCGGGAGGGCCGCCTTCAGTGCGGAGCCCCCCCAGTGTTTCCCTCTCACCATCTATTTGCTCTAGACAGGGTCCTCCCTGCATTTCTTCAGTGTCTCTTCATTAAACACGCCTCGGCCAGGGGCTGGAGAGCGGGGCTCACTGCGCCTGGCAGGAGGCAGGAACAGCTCACCAGCTGAACCCCAGCTGAGTGGAAACAGCTGGTGGAATAGTCTGACCAGCACCCCGGCACCAAGCTCGGCCTCACAGGCACAGATGCGTGCATAATCAAGAATTCCAGAATGGTGGGAAATGCTCCCTTTTCAGAGAATGGCAAGGTCCACGTGGGCCTCCTCTGTGGGGCTGGAGGAATTCCCCCAGCAGGGTCAGAGAAGCACCCACAAGTCAGTCCTAAAAGGTGGGCAATCATTTGGGGAAATTCAACAAACTCACCACTGGTTGATGAGGCTCGAGGCAGGATTCACATTTCTAGCAAAGTTTGAAAAAGCATGTGAATGGAGATAATAGGGAACAGATTGAAAATCAGGCTGAGAAGTGCCAGGGGTCAGAGTTCACATAGCATTCTGGAAAGGGAATAAAGAGCTTGTTTCTCGGGTTTGATTTTCACATGCTTAAGCTGTGCGAGCAGACAAATACTTGTGGATCTCTTCCAGCTGTAGGCCTGTCATGGGAGCCTGAGGAGGAATGTCCTGCGTTCCAGCCTCCCTGTGGCCCCCACTTACCCTGCCATTCAACCTGGCTCTCAGGAACCCAGGTTTCCCAAAGGAACCTGCAGTGTAACCTGCTGCTTCCCTGGGGTTAGGGTTACCCCCGCCCCCCTCCCCCCCAAGCTCTCCACTGTGTCCCTATCTGTGCTTAGAGCTAAGGCCACCAGGGATTGGACATTTGGTTAAGGGCATGGTGGGTGTAGCGGCAGGAAGGGTGGCACACTGGGAAGGTTCAGGATGGTTCTGGGCAGACGGGTCAAGGAAAGGGAGGAGTCTTGGAGCCCTCGGTGGCTTTTTATGCTTTTATTAGTAGAGGTGGCCAGGTGCATGGCAGGCAGGGGTGCAGGGGTGCCGGGGAGCCGGGAGGCTGGCAGGCCTCCCAGCCCCCAGTGCATCTCACCCTCTCGGCTGCTTCTTCTCTCTTTCTACTGCTGCTGCTGCTGCTCCCGTTGGTCAGTACTATCGGTCCTGGCATCCTCATGACGCCGCCCATTTAAACCCGTGCCCAACTCAGGGTGCACCCACTTGTGCATGTCCACCCTGGAATGCCCGCAGCACCGCAGGTGTCCATCATCACAGTGGTGGGAGGGTGGAAAGACCTGCTAGTTCTCTGACCCTACAGTGGGCTCAACAGAGGACTGGGAGGAGAGTCCAAGGTGCCAGTGGGCTGAGAATGTGACGAGGCCCACCCCCCAACTATGGCTCACGTCTGCAGCTGACCTCCTGGAAACTGAAGCTGTAATGGTTCAGAACACTGGGGTATGTCAGGGCTGAATTCTAGGAGGCCCACTGGGCATGAGTGGGGAAGACATGGGCTTTTCCAGTCTGACATTTCTGAAACCCAGATGCCACCATCAGTAAGCAGGGGAATGGAGGGAAGCACTCCCTAGTGTGTGCTGATGGTGATGGTAATCAGTGAAGCTGCACTTAAATTTGGGCAGCTCTGATTTACACAGAAAAGTCACCTGATGCAGCATGGAAAGGAACAGTTACTTCCTGCATCTGAGATTATCTGGGCACCCACTGAGAGCAGTGGAACCCAGGGGGGACCAGGAACGCCCTTGTGCCTTGTGCCCGACTCGGCCGGGGGCTGAGGAACAACCTCTTAGAATCTGAACCAGGCTATGGCCACATTGCTCAAAATGATGTGCACAGATTACATTGTGCCAAACATGTCATAACCCTGGGGTGCGTGCACAAGAACCCCTTGCTCAGGAGCGGCGTCTGCCAAGTTAGGGTTGGGGCTCCTGAATGGGGTGGAGGTGGGAGCGGATCTTTCAGCCCTGAACGACTGTTTCGATGTGGGGCTGCAGACTCAGCCTCTCCAACTCCATTTTCAATTGTCCAAACTTTCTCATCCTAGAATTTTTAAGGAAAACTTGAGACAAGTGCATTATTTTCTATTAGAATATTTGCTATGGCATTATTTCTCAGCTTTTAATCATCTAAAAATCAAGGAGTTTCTGAAACCTCAAATGGTTGAATGTGAGTGCCTATCCTATAATAGGAAATCAGCATTTTAAAGAAGCTGGACAGAAAAACAGACCGGGGAAAACCATGTTTTAAGTTCAAAGACAGTCTTCTACACTGTAAACCATCTGCTTTACTAAATGCCCTCATCCTCCCTCCCCTCCGCCAGTGGCCAGGGGGCATTTCCTTCCTTTGAAATAGGACCGGGTCCTTGACCAAGCTACTTTTAAGTTTCTGGTGTTTTTGGCCCAAGACATTCCCTGAAGCCCCTCAGGGCCTATCTAGTGAGACAGAAAACACGGATGGGACTCGGCCAGATGACCCCAGCTTTGTTGGCAGTATCATCACCAGCCTGGTCTGGCTGCTCATCCCTGTGGTCAGACCTTGATTTTAAGCCCAGATGTCCATTCTTGGAAGAATGGGGGCAACATAAGCTACACATGAGCTCACCGGGGGGCACTGGGGACCCTAGGGGGTTTTCAGGCTGAGCATGCCATATATTTCTACTATTTCTACATTGGGAGCATGGCTCTGGTAATAACTGCAAATTATCCAGGCCACATCAGCTCACTGCTGAGAATCTGGTGTGCATTGATAGTTTCCAGGGTGAGCTGTGAGTGCTATGTGATTTGCAAAATGGAGAACTAATTTGGATTCTTCATTAGCGCTAGCTAGTATGTGCTGACTATCCCTACTTAGCCGAGCTTTTCTTTTTCCTTTTTATTTTAAAGATTTATTTAAAGGTAAGAGCATTCACCAGAGACAGAGGAGGGAACAGAACAGGTAGATCGACTGAAATGCACTGCTATGGGGAGTGTGGGCAAGACAGGAAAGGTCTGCTGCTCCATGTGGCTCACTTCCCTGGCCAGGGATCGAACTCATGCTGCAGTAGCTGCAGATAGCTTCATAATGCTGCTACTTAACCCCTTGTACCAAAAGGGAGGCCCCTAGCCAAGCTTTTCTATGGTTCTTGTAGCCAGTTTCCATGATGGTCCCCACCATGAGCCCCACATTTTGGTTTTCACACCCTTGTAAAATTCCCTCATGTAGGGCCCAGCCAGGTCCATGTGACCACTGGCATACACATAAGTGATGGCATGTCACTTCCATGAAGAGGTCTGAAAAGAAGCCATCACTCTGTCCTGCTCCTGGCTCCCTGACTCCATCACTTGTGCTGGGAAAACAGCACCCTATGAGTAGCCTCATAGGGTGGCCCATATGGGGAGGATGGATGAAGGTTGTTGGGCCAATTTTCAGTGATGCCTGGGGACAACAAATGACATAGATCCTTCTGCCTCAGTCTGGTCTGCAGATGAGACTGCAGCGTGGCCCACATGTGACCGTAGTCTCCTGAGCAGCTGGAGCCAGGAACACCCAGACCACCCCAGCCCCCATCCCTGACCTCAGAGACCAAGCGAGTCTTGGAGCAATGTGCTATGCAGCCATGTATAGTAACATAATCCTATGAAAATCACAGAGGTTTTCATGATTACTTACAGTTACAAAATATCAAAACTACCATGAGATTATTGTGATTTTTTTTTTGAGACTTTGTTTGTTGTTGCTTGAAATGAGAAGAAAAAGTCTTTGTTAAAATCTCATGTAGTCCAGGGGAGTGTGATTGCCTGCTCTTACTCATTAAGCTATAACCCAACAAATTCTTAAAACCAGGAGTGAGGGTGAGTGGTAAGTAAATGTGGAACAGGAAATATCCGTGATTTGGAGATCAAGGTGCACCGTCTCTTGTGATGACAGAGGACAGATGTGGTGTGTGCGTTGACAGTGATGGTGGCATCTGTTCACTCAAAACGTAACTTGTCAAGTACTGTAATTTATTTGATCTTTGTAAAGCATGAAGAATTCAGGTTAATGCTGCAATTTTCTTGTAATGAGAAGACTTGTGGTGATGACGGCTCATGAGGTCTTAGGGCATTTCTGCTGCAAGGTTCAGACTCAGGATTCATGATGAGATGGATGACTCCATTCCTGCTGGAACTCATAAAACACAGAACAAAATAGCTAAAGGCCTTGCTCTCCTCCCTCACCATCCAGGTTGGCTCATCCTCAGACAGACATGATCTCTGGCTTGAGTTACATGAAGGTGCATAAAGGAGATTTTTAGTGTGTGGAATATAGGAACCATTGTCCCAAATGAGTATTTCTCATTTATTTTGTTCCCGTACTACTGAAGTTGAAGTGACCCTGAAGGTGGCAGGTAGGAGTAGAAAGAGGTCATTTGGTCAGTTGATGTTGAAAAGAAACTTCGATCCTGCCAATAGCTCCTCTCCAGAGGTGACAGTATATTCTGGGGGGTTAGTGAAGGCTGAAGGCACTCCCACAGCTCAAAAAGGCAAATGCTTTGCCCCTGATCCTTTGGCTGCTGTTGCCCAGCTAAAAATACACAGCTATTCACAGGAGCCTGCCCCAGAGTTGGTGCTGCTTGTTACTGCTCTTAATGTTTTGTAGAAACCAGAAAAAGAATTTCATTAGACACAATGGCCTTAAGATGAGTTACATTATCTTGATGCATTTGCCTTGAGGCAGAAGAGAAGACTCACCTTCTAAAAACTGTGAGCAGGTGGAGGTGCTGGGAAACATGGTTTGCTGATTTTGCCAATGCATTTTGGTTGAGCAAGTTCATCAGCCAACAGGTATTTTCTGAGCCCCCACATGGAGGTGAACAAAAATGGGCACAGATGAGCATCTCCTGGGCTGAGTCACGTGTGTCTGGTGCAACCCACCTCTAATTTTGGGTTCTGCACCAGAAAACTCCCTTCTCTATTTGTAGGTTTTCTCTCCCATATCAGAGGGATTTCAGTCCCAGTTGTTTAAATTTTTCTGCCATTGGACCCAAGCCTGCTGAAGACAGAGCCTCATCCTGCTCATCTTCTAAGCTGAGTTATAGGACTATCGAACTCAATGTCAGTGAATCCACAGTATGGTGTACCCAGAAAAAGGAGGCAAGTCACCAATCTGTCCATGAAGCTGCTCTAGAAAAATGTATAAAGAAACTATGGGAAGGCAGGTAAATTTGTGGATTCCTGAGATGACTTTCCTTCTAGAAAGTGTGTGGACAGCAGGGTTGTGAGGAAAGTCAAAGCAATTGATGGTCACATTACCCAGCATCAGGAAACTGTCAAACCCTTATTGGCCAGTGCCATCTGGTTTGCACATTTCAAACAGCTTAACAGCATGAAAAATGTTAAGTTTGCAGGTGAGGTAGGT
Source organism: Galemys pyrenaicus (assembly GCA_019455555.1). Taxonomy (NCBI): domain Eukaryota; kingdom Metazoa; phylum Chordata; class Mammalia; order Eulipotyphla; family Talpidae; genus Galemys; species Galemys pyrenaicus. The sequence goes on from JAGFMF010010101.1 coordinate 8,385, forward strand.
TCTGCAGATCAGGAGACTGGAGAAGAATTTTAAAAATACTTGCTAAGTGATATATAGGGAAAAGGTGATATAGAAGAGCAGGGTGTCAATGCTGATGAGACAAGCTTATTTTATAAGGATGTTGTAGAGAAACATCATGTTTGAGTTGATGAAAATGTCGCGACCCGAGGTTCCCAGAAACTTAACCCTATACTTCCCCTAGGAACAACAGTTCAGAATTTGCTAATTCAGTGTTCATAGCAAATTTGTACAAGAGAACTACTGCAAATAATCAGATCAACTATACCAGAAGGTCTTTTATTGCCATTCCTAGGTTTTTGCTTTACCTAGCATTTCCCACACAGTGGGATTGTAATGACGAAAGGGGACACCCTCATTTGTTCCCATTGGTGATACATCACCATCATGAAGATGTCAGTGTAGTCTGTTTGCACGCATTCTTTTTTTTTTAAGCTTTGTTTATTTATGCATACAAGAGCTGAGGTACAGGCCAGAGATGCGGGGGTGGGGGGAAGATGAGAGGATTCACCAGAAACAGATTGGGGAACAGAACAGGCAGATCTACTGAAATACACTGCTGAGGGGAGCAGCGGGCAAGACAGGAGAGGTCTGCTGCGCCATGTGGGCCACCTCCCTGGCCGGGGATTGAACTTGCGCTGCTGTGCTGCGGATGCTTCACAGTGCAGTGCTTAACCCCTGGAGCCACAAGGGAGACCCCTATATGCAAGGGTTCTTGATCAAGTTGAGGAAGTTCCCCTCTATTCCTAGTTTTTTGAAAATATTTTTATTTGGAATGAATGTTGATTATTTTCAAAAGCTTTTTTCTATGTTAGTTGATATGATCATGTGAAATTTCTTCTTCTATTAATGTGATGGGTTACACTGACTAAATTTTTAATATTGGACTAGCTTTTCTTCCATAGAATAAACTTCACTCGGTTATGGTATATAATTTTCTTTGTATTGCTGAATTCTAGTGTTGTTAGAGTATTTTTGACTATGTTCATGAGAGATTTCCTTTTTTCATACATTTATCTGATTTGGGGTTAGGTAAGAGGTGTTTTTGGTCAAGATTGTGGGCAGTCAGAGTTGATTTTTCCTTAAATGTTAGGTAGAATTCTCCAGTGAAATCATCTGTTCTAAATAAAATTTTTAATTTCTTTTTATGTTTTGCATATCATTTCACAGAATTTGTATTTTGCAATATACAGTCTTCAAAAACTGGCACAGTATAGCATTTATTATAGGTTCTCAAACATTTCTAAACAATGACTTTCCCCTTGTCAATTTGTAAACCACTATAAGAGGGGTAATTATTTAAATCAATTATGCCCACTTATACTCCAGAAAGAATAAATTAGTTACTGGTAAATAGCATTTCAGCATAAGAAAATCTATAAAATGGAAAATTGGCCTAGTACACAGTCCCCTGCCAAAGCATCAACCACAAACATACTCAATAAAACTTAAAATAATTGTTCACTGGAGGACATGCAGAGTTTCTCTTAAGAAAGAAAACTTCACGTGTCCTTATCTGTACACTTCCAAGCCAATTTCAGAACTTGAAGTGCCAACAAACTAAGGTGACTGCATGAGCGGATTTATTACAGGCTATGGGGCGGGAGGGCAGCTGTCATTCAGGGTTTCTCTAAAGGGACAAAATGTGTTCATTTTCCAGCTACCATGAGTTATTATTTCCAAAATGAATGAAACTCCCATTTGCTCCAGGGGATGTTAAACTTCCTCCCTGAATTGACTTTCAGTTTTCTTACTTCAAATAAAAGATTTGATTCTTTATAGTCAGTATAACACCCAAGCCTTTTCTCTGTTATCCTTATTATAACCAGATGAGAGTCAGAGATCGTTCTGATATACATCAGAAGCTAAAGAGGGATGTCTGGTTAATCTCTTAGGTAGATTTCATAAATCTCCTGGGTTTTCTCCTGAGTTACAAAGTAGTGAAATAGATTAGTCCCAGCTACGTGCTGTAATGTTAGATTATTTTTTACCTTGGCTTGAAAATTTATGGGTGTTTTTAATAGGTGAAATGTCTTGAGAAACTGAAGCTGTAGCCTGAAAAAACTACTAGATATATTTTTTTAAAACTCTGTATATGGCTTTGGCAAATGGTTTTGATTTACATCTCTTGAGAAATACAGTGTAGTCCCAAAGATGAACTATGTACAGCTTTGATTTGCAGCAGCGCTTGGCATCGCATTACGTGGCTGCCATATTGGGCAAACTCATTCTTATTGTATTGACCAGAATGTATTGATCTAGTTCAAGTACCGTAAAATTACTTTGTCAAAAGTTCATTAGGTAGGAGTGGAAACATTTCTACATTTCTAAATAATTCCAGTGATTTTAAACAGGGTTGGGGGGGGGGAATGAAGGATTATAATATGATTCATTAGAAATTTCTTTCTTGGTCTTCAAATGATTCCATGAGCCCTATAAGTACATCATGATGGAATGCAGGTTTCTTAAACAGTGCCACAGTTTTCCCAAATTGATTGGAAATACAGGGATGAAGTTCTGATTATGTGGAAGTAAAGGGCTATCTCTGAAATAATCATGTTGAAATGTTAGAATTCTCAGGGGCAGCTAAGCCCTATACTCCCGGGGCCTCAGTGTGGTTGGTGCATAAATCCTTCAGCTTTTCCCACCAGGGTGAAGGGTTAAACTCCACCTCCTGACATCTTGACACTGCCTGAGTCAGAGGGGAAGATGCTTGCACTACCACCTTGTGGTGCCCTGGTCTTCTGAACTCTGCCCCTCATGTCCTGAGCGAGGCAGCTGCTGAAAAGGGGGTGGAGCACAGCTGTCATTTTGGAAGTCTTTAAAAAGGAATGCATGAGGGCTCCAATTATTTTTTGTCAGAGCTGCTGCAGGTAGGAGCCATCCAACCAGGGGCTGACCCCAGCAGATGCAGGCTTCTCTAGCACCCTGCCACCCAGGTGGTTGCAGGTCTTCGTCACACTTTGTCCCTGGGTGCTCCAGGTCCCTGCTCCAGGCCTTGCCACACCCATCTGGGTCCTGTAGCTGCAGCTCTACATCATGAAAGCTGAAATTTTCCCTCTACCTCCACACTGTACATTAAAAGAAACCTTCCTCTGCACCAAAGGCCCTTTTGTTTGCATCTGTGGTGGCCAGACCCTGAGCCACTGAGAGAGGTTCTGATCCAATGAAAGTTCTTTTAGACCCTTTGCCCCCTAGCAAAACTACTGGGATACTTACGTTCAGGAGATAACTGAATGACCGAACCACTGGGCGAAGAAGCAAATCCACAGAAGGAACAAGCGAGGCAGGAGAACCCTTGGCCCCTGCAGAGTGGTAAGCTCTGTGCTGTTACGGAACCGGCTGCTTCTCATTTCTCAAGTACGTAGCAAGGCTGCACCTAGTTTTAGATTTAAAAAATTATTAAATTTTTATATAACAGGAAGAAAAATTAACGAGTACCATCATCATTTCAGCTCCTTCTATTTTTTTTCTTTCAGGAGAGGAAATGTCACAGGTTTTCTGATGAGGCTTTTCTTCAAGATGCCAAGTTTCCCTTCAATGAATCTGTGAAGACCTTTGTCGATGAAGGGGTGGGTGCTCCTTTCTCCCTCTCTCTGAATCAGAGTCAAAGAATCTCTTCTTAGCACTCAAGCATCTACTGAGGAGTTTGTCACAATAGCCTCCCTTTCTTACATTTTTCACCTCCTAAAAAATTACTAAAATTCATTACTAAAAATTGTATGTGCTATCATATCTTCATCTTTGGGCAAAGATTAAATATAATACCTGTCCTTATCAGTTTAAATTATGTGTGCTGATTTATTTAAAAATTGCTTTATGGTGTCTGACAATATGCGCATTAAAGGATAAACAATTCTAAAAAGCAGCTCAAAAGTGTATTCGGATTAAAACAACTAGTACTGGAGGAGGCTCTTGGAGCAGAGACATGAAAAAGCCATGCTTGCTTCTTAGACCTGGACTTGCACCAGGGACTTGGGAGACATATCCCCCAAGACATTTGGAAGACGTGGTGAGAGACCTGTGGCGAGGTTGACAATGCAGCCTTTGCTTTGACTTGTATTTTGATTTTACTCCTTTCATTCCAGACTTGCCTGGCCCTTCTGCCTCTTTCCTGTGGTTCACCACCAGAAGGTGCCTGACACTTGTGGCAGCTGTTGGACCTCAGTGGCCCTGCTTTGGGCCAACTCTGCTTGGCTGGGCATTTACTCATTGGCTCAAATGCTTCATTTGAAAATTGTGTTCTTTCTCTTCTTTCTATTTCATGTGAATCCTATTCAAGTTCTTTTCTATTGAGGAAAAAAAACAGTATCTTTTGTTGTAATGTTTCAGTTCCAATTAATAAGATTGCTAGTTATTTTCTAGTGAAAGAATGATTTTTATCTCTCACATTTATATTTATTTTTATCTCTCACATTAGGTTTCATGATGGCAAGTGATTCCACTAAACATACAGATATTTAAGGATTTTTAAATGTGGTATACATGATGGAATATTATTCAGTAATCAAAAAAGATGAACTAGAGTCATTTGCAGAAACATGGATGGAACTTGAAGGGATTAAGTTCAGTAAAATAAGTCAGAAGGAAAAAGAAAAATACTGGGTGGTCTCAATTATGGGAGGATATAGGGGATCAAAGGGGAAAAAATAACAAAATAACAACAAAAATAAACAGACAACTACAAATCAGAGTCATCTGCAGGGAGGAGGAAGGAAGTGAGATCAGGGCCGGGATGGGAAGAGCACCGGAGAATTGGTGGGGACTACACCTAGAAAAGAAAGCAAACATTGTAAAATAAATAAATCAAAATGAATTTAATTATATATTTATGGATCTTTACTCATAAAAACTGCAGTAGAGACTGAAACAACTAGTATCATGCCCACTTTTGAGATGCTGAAATCCTGTTACTAAAAATAAGGTCACTCTTCACACCCATCCAAATGGCCAAAATCTGGAATGCTGAGAACACCGCTGATAGAATGTGGAGCGACAGGAATGCTCATTTATTGCTGGTGGGAATGGAAAATGGTACAGCCACTTTGGAAGACAGCTTGGTGGATTTTTACAAATATAACCTGTCCTGCTGTATGATCCAGCAATTATGCTCTTTAGCACTTTCCCAAAGGAATTGATGATTTACGTTCACCAAAAAAACCTGCACGTGGATGTGTTACAGCACCTTTATTCATAATCCCCAGAACTCAGAAGCCACCAAGATGTCTTTCAGTAGGCAAATGGAGGGACTGTGGTATGCCCAGGCAATGGAGTTATTATTCAGCACTGAAAAGATATAAGTTATCAAATCCTGAAGAACACAGAGGAAACAAATCTATATTACCAAATGAAAGAAATTAATTTGAAAAGACTACCCGCTGTATGGTTCTAAGTATATGACATTCTGGAAAAGACAAAACTATGGAGAAAGTAAAAAGATCAGGTATTGCCAGAAATTGGGGTTGGAGAGAGAGGAGGAAAAATAGGCAGAGCACAGAAGATCGGTAGGGCAGTAAAGCTACACTGTATACTATGATGATGGATTCTATGATGAAAATCCCAAAGAATGTGTAACATCAAGGGTGAAACCTCAGGGACACTATGGACTTTGGGACCTTCTCTGTGTGCTCCATGTTCTAGACCATGTACCATGTGTACTTTCCCTCCCTGTGGCTGCCGAAGCCCACTCAGCACCCTGTAGTCCTGGTGCTCCATCTCCTGTGAACTCATTAGAAACAAAACAAAGGCAGAAGCGAATTCAGACTTGCCTTTCACATGGGCTGTGTGTAATGAAACCTGCTGGCTCTTCCTAGAGAACTTTGTTACAGCGAATGGATACTTTGCCAGAGGGACATCCTGTGCCTGGGTGGGCCACAGCATTCCAGAGGTACAGACTCCATGGTGGTGTCCGGAGAGAGTGTGTAGACAATTCCATCCTGGTACCTCTTCATTCACGAGGCCCGGGGCTGTCCCCATGTGGGGATGAGGAAGTAGGCCAGGCATTGCACCCTACAAGCCTTTCTGGTAGTCTGAGCTGCCAATGGTAGACTTGGGAATGCTACGGGGTCTCTGCCAGCAACCATGCCAGCTACCTGGATGCCTTCCTTCTAGACTGCAGGGTTCGAGGCTAGAGGCCCATGAAGATGCCGCCTTCTGTTGGATGAGTGTGGACTCCTACCAGGTCCCAGCTAAGAGGTGGGAGGACAAGACAGGAGACAGACCAGGGAATGTGAGAAGCAGAGACTACAGAAGCACTGCCTTAGAAGAGAAGGCTTACAACAAGCAGGACTTTCCTTAAAGTTCAGCCCTTGTAGGAGCTAATCTGGTAAGTGCCTCTCGCTGGTCTCGCTCATCAAGCATCATTACTGCATTTGGAGGAATGTTTGGGTTTGCAGTGTGTCTGGGGTAGAGAAGGCCTGTCCCATCTTCCTGCCCCTGTTACCCTCCCTATACTGCCCCCACCCCAAGAATGTCTGATGTGGCCTCCTCCCTTCCCACTGTGAAAAGGAATGTTCCAGGCAGACTAAACAACTCCATCTCGTGCTGAAACTCTATCTTACTGAACTTTTAACTTAAAAAAATTATTTACTGACAGACAAGAGCAGGTTTCCAGCTAGGCACAACTTTCTAGAACTGTGCAGAGATTTTTTTTTTTATTATTCTTTTCCTTCTCTCCATAGTAACCAAGGCCAGCTCGGCTAAAAGCCAATGAACTCTAAGGAATATCATCTACAACCAGTCCTAGCTCTTGGTGAGCTGCTTCTGTGATCCCTCCTCCTCCTTCCCCTCTCTTTGTCCCTTAAAAACCCCTCAAAGACCCCAGCGGGACCTAATCTGAGCTGATACCTGTGTTTGTACTCTTGCACAAACTCAAATAAAAGATACTATTTTAGGGCCTCCCCGGTGGCGCAGTGGGTTAAGCAACGCACTATGAAGCAGACCGCAGCCACTGCAGCACGAGTTCGATCCCTGCTGCCGGCCAGGGGGGGGACCCACATGGTGCAGCAGACCTCTCCTGCTGTGCCCGCTGCTCCCCTCAGCAATGTACTTCCGTTGATCTGCCTGTTCTGCTCCCGCTCTCTGTGGTGAATCCTCTCACCCCCCCCACACCTCTGGCCTGTACCCCAGCTCTTGTACGCATAAATAAATAAATCTTAAAAAAAAAAAAAAGATACTATTTTATTTTAGGTTCCTCGTGTTTTTCTTGGTTGACGCCACTCCACCTCCCTCTGTGGTACCAGTGTTTGCTGCAATTGTTTCAGTGGGAATGGCTTTACCTGGATTGCAACTCAGGAAGGACCAGGTGTGAGCCATGAGGGCTCTAGAGGACTGCCGAGCTACCCCTTTAACTTGGTCATTACCTCCCCTTATTGCTGGCTGAGCTGCGCTCCTTTTTGCACCACAAAGAAAAGAACTTCTCTTTCTTCTGAGGAGCAAGTTTATCAGGGTGGATGTAGGGTAAAAGTTGATCAGGTCTTTCCACCCTCCCACCACTGACGATGGACACCTGCGGTGCTGCGAGCATTCCAGGGTGGGCATGCGCAAGTGGGC
>JAGFMF010010113.1:7337-71794 GCA_019455555.1 Galemys pyrenaicus
TCCCTCCCTCCCTCTTTCCTCCCTTCTGAAATGTTACATTATAACATTATACACATTTCAGATGTGCATCACTGAAAATCAAAACACTACACTAAGTTGAGTGGCTGCCACTGTGCTGTATGACCTACAGTCCCAAAGCATTTATGCTCTGCTCTTTGCAGAGAAAGCTTGCTAAAGTTTGGGATAAAATTTGATAGGTGAAATTATTCTATCAAAAGGATGCAGTCTTAAAATTTCTAATACATCTGCCAAGTTCCTTTCCAAAAGAGTTGTCTCTGTCATTCTGCCATGAGGACTGTGTGAGATCCCTGTGACCTTTCGATACCGAGTGTTACTGATTTCTCAATCTTTCTAACTTGAAAGTATTGCTCTTTTTTTTTAAGATTTATTTATTTCTGCATACAAAAACTGGGGTACAAGCCAGAGGTTCCAGGGGGTGAGAGGAGTCACCAGAGACAGAGTGGGGAGCAGAACAGGCAGATGGACTGAAATACTCTGCTTGAGGGGAGCAGCGGGGAGACAGGAGAGGTCTGCTGCGCCAAGTGGGTCCGCTCCCTGACTGGGGATCGAAATTGTGCTGCAGTGGCTGTGGATGCTTCATAGTGCTGAGATTTAATCCCTGTGCTACCAGGGAGGCCCCAGAATTGCTCTTTTGAATTATAACATAGTTCACTTTCTCAAATTACATTTCTTGGTAGTGAGGAACCTTTCTTCATTAATTGCTTCTCCACATTTCCCATGCACCCTAGTTTCTATGGATAAGTTCCTTTTCACTGATTTATAAGAACAAGAAATATTAACTTTAGGACATATATTACAAATATTTTTTTCATTTTTAACTTTATGACATCAAGTGAAAAAACAGCCACAGCCAACTGTCTTACCCGTGATGGATTTGGCCTCTGATGTACTGCTGAGTGTGGCATTCCTGCCTAAGCCTGCAGCTACTCTAGTTAGTTTTTAATATTTCATTTTTTTGTATTATGTTTTTATGTTTCAGAGTTTGGTCTGTGCAATGAATTTTGATGTCCACAGCGAGGCAGGGATCCAGTTCTCCTTTTTGTCTCCTCAGTGCCTCTTGCTCACCTCTGCCCACCTCTCCATGTAGGATCTGGGCTCCTTACGAGGCTGTGCTTGGTGGTCCCTGCCGGGAAGCCTCTCGGCTTTGCAGGACCCAGCCAGAGCCCCAGCCGGCTGGTCTGCTCACGTTCAGAAGGAGCTTTGCCGAGTTTCAGTCTTGCCAGTTTTAAAAATCTGCTCTGTGCGTGTCTCGAAGTGGCCTGGGGATGCTTGCGGCCGGAAGGCCCAGGTCCACCTTTGTTAACTCCAGACGTTTCCAAAACCACTGTGACAACGGCACTTTTTAATTTCTAAAAATACTTTTACTGACAAACAGCACGCTGACTCAGCCGTGCTGTGGAGGTGTGGGTGGGGGTGCTGTGCTGGCACTGGCCTGCAGAGGAAGGAGGGTGTTTCAGAGCTCAAGGAGGGACCTTACTGGATCCTTTCTGCTTACATGTGACCCCAGTGTTGCCATGATCCTCCTCCTTCAAAAAGAAAAATAATTTTCGTACCCCAAGTTTCTGTAAAATTAAAACAATTCTGATCGCTGTCTTTGGAAGGTGCTGCACTCTGGTCGAGCCAGGGGTGACGGAGACCAAAGCACAGCAGCTGCTGAAGGCCTTTGCGTTTGTCCCTCACAATGGTCCGTCCTGGACTGTCTGCCCCCCTCCTCCTGCCCTAGGAAGGCTGGGCCGAGGTGGCTGTGAGTGCCCACTTTCCAGGGCAGTAATTCACCCCAGTTCCTGCCTACCCCAATCTTAATGCTCAAGCCTAGAATTCAGGCTCATTGAACTAGAACTGAAGTGAATTTTAGAGGGTGGTCACTTAACAGCCTGTCATTTTAAGGCTTAGCAGGAGGGAGAGGGTTTGGGTTTATCACCCTGTTGGATATTAACCAATTTAATCTAGCTTTGCAATCGCATTCCAGCATTCTTCTTTCATCGACTAGACATACTTGCTTCCTCCCATTCTCCTTTGAAGCAGTCACCCCCATCTTGCTGGCTCCCTCTTTGAGTTAAATAAAAATTCAACACAGATAACTGGGAAAACATATACACAGCCACATCAGGACAGATGTCACTTCTCAGAAGCAGCACCGTGTACACTAGAGATGAGGGCCCGAGCTGAGTGCTCCCAGTGGACACAGCCGTCTGGTCCTGCCTCCGGGGATCCTGCCTTAATTAAAGCCCACAGGTCATTCTAATGCACCCTCAAGCCTAGAGACCAGGTACTTAACCTGCAGCTCTCGAATTCCTCTGCAGGTCAGAATTCCCAGAGTTGTTTTGATCTGGATGGCCCCACCTTCTCCGGACCAGCCATCCGCATGCACTCTAGGGATGGCACCCAGACTTCAGCACTTTCATAAAGCCCCTCAGACAATTTCATGAAGCCGTGACCCATACAGTGTCCTGGGCTCTGGCCAGTTCACATGGACACCTCATCCCTGCAGGCTGGAATGCAGGGGCACCAGGGAGAGCCTTACCCCTTAACAATGGCCAGCGCCTGCAAGGCACGTGTGCTTGACAAATGGAGGTGCCCCTTCTGCATGGCCAGGCAAGACATCTCCTGCAAGGGTGGTTTGATACTGAAGGGCCCTGGTCAGAGGCATCCACCCCCACCCACCCGGGCCCTGCTGCCTGGATGCTCAGGCAGGGAGGGGGCAATCTCGGGGCCAGTGAACCATGACTTTGCTTTTCCAGAGTCCCCGTGTCAGCGTCTGAACAGGATTCTCGTTAGAGTTCTTCTTTTTTTCTAAGATTTATTTATTTATGCATCGACAAACTGAGGTACAGGCCAGAGGTTCCAGGAGGTAAGAGGCTTCACCAGAGACAGAGTGGGAGCAGAACAGGCAGCACTGAAATACACTGCTGAGGGCAGCAGCCGGAGAGGCAGGAGAGGTCTGCTGCACCATGTGGGTCCCCTCCCTGGCTGGGGATCGAACTCATGCTGCAGTGGCTGCAGATGCTTTACAGTGTGGCACCTTAACCCTTTGTACCATGAAACAGGGGGCAGGGGAGGCTCTGACTGAGACAGGGGTCAGAGGAGGGCCCGAGGCCAGAGAGCCCCCAAAAAGCCCCTGAAGGCCAAAAGGCCACAAACCAGAATCAAGGGCTATAGCAAGAGGCTACAGCCTAACAGAGGACGGTGCCTCTGCACCACCAAGGCCCTTCATTAGAGTTCTTCATCTGCCCTCTGGTTTAGAAGCTTCCTCTGGTTTCTGCTGCAGAGGTGCGAGAATTGAGAGTAGGTCACTTTTATTTATTTAACAAAGGCCTAGCAAATTAACTTTTCCTCCATTTTTTATTTTGAAAAATTCACCTTTCAGAAAAGTTGTGAGAGTAGTTCAATGACTGCCCCTGTCCCTGCCCTGAGGTGCCGCCCAAGAGGCGTCAGTTGCTAGCTTGTTGCTGTGTCTGCTCTCTCTGCTGGCCTGTGTCTGAAGGCACACTCAGACACAGATATTTGCTTCGATAAATGGAAAATGAGACATGATATTTAGTGACCATTAATCCTGTGCTGTACAAGGACATTCTCCCGTGTGCGCTCAGCGTTGTGATTGCTTGTGGGAAATTTATCATTTACTTATCATCTGGCGTCAACTCCATGTTCCTTTTGTTATTTTTGTAGTTTTTCTTTCTGCTCTTGGATGCAGTCCAGATTCACACGTTTTTGTTGTGTCTCATTAGCTTCCTCTTAGTCAGAAGTTTCTCAGCCTTTATATGTGTCCTTAATGACACTGACTTTTTTTGAAGTTCAAGCTGGTTGCTCCAGGGAATGTTGTCAATTTGAATTTGCCCATACTGATGGCTTAGCCTTTGGGGTATGTAACTAAAGTCCAAATGAAAATGGAACTGGGGGAGAAGGCACCCCCAATGCCCTCAGGAGGGGAGTTCTGCTGTGCTTGTCTCTTTCTCCACTTCCAGTGTCATTGGTGCCCACTTGCGGACTCAGCTTCCCCAGCAGCAAAGCAGCCCGTTAGTGGGCGTGGAGCAGCAGGGGGTAGGGCCATGGTGAAGAAGGGCCTGCCCGTGTGCAGCGGAGGTGGGCTCCTTGGAGGAGGCAGTTGGCCTCCGTGCCTGCTGAACCACCGCGTGCCCGCGAGTGCCTGTGGGTGTATGGTGCACCCCGGCTCCCGGGCACATCTGGAGGTCCCTCAGGAGGGTCCTGCTCGATGGCCACGTGCCTGTCCTCTTTGGGCTGGTCTTCTCAACAGGAGATGAGCTTATTAGAGTTTGTCTCCCGAGAGAGCCCATCTCAAGACGAAGCTGTCCAACAGGACTAGCGATAAGAACCTTGCTGGGTCTTGTGCGGTGTGTGTGAGGTAATGTGGGGAAGGGGCCTAAGCCCCTAGACGCTGGGATGGCTCTTCTTCAGCACCTGCCTGGGGACCCGAGCCCTGTGCCAGGACCCGGAGCATCAGTCCCCCCAAGAACTGGGGAAGACACTGGAGCATTGAAGCAGACACTGAATATCATCCGCATCCGTCTTGAAGATAAGAAGGAGAGTGTTAAAGCTGTTCCTTCTGGTCCCGCACCTGCAGGGGATGCACGTCTGTCTTCCTCCCTGTGGGGCCGCTTCGGTGAGGTGGTGCTGTTAGTGCTGCTCCGCTGTAATGTGAGAAAAGCAATGACTGTTTTAGTGCTAGAATTGGTCTTGGCTGGTAGGTGGGGACAAACACGGGAATTTGACGCTGGGCGGTGGAGGTCAGGAGGGACTCTGACAGGTGACGTGACGTGGCCGCTTTGTGGTTGGCCCCCAGGAGGCCCGATTTGAGCCCCCTGTGTCTGGGGGCTGCCCTGAACCTGCCACAGGTCGCTTTGGCCGCATCTCCACCGGGCCCCCGCAGCCGTCACCCAGGCCGCCTGGAGAGGGCTCAGGCTGGAGCAGACAGGCGGGCACTGAGGGTGCCCCACCGCAGTCTCTGTGTCACGGGCTGGTCACTCGCCCTTTGCCCTGGGCTGCTTGTTTCTCAGGTGCAAAACTGAGGTAGTAATGCCTAACTTGCAGGGTGACGGTGAGGATGCAACAGGGCGATGTCTCTGAAGGGTCCTAAAGAGAGCGTTTCCCCCCCTCCCGCCCCCAATGAGCAGTGGCTTTGATGGCTTCTCAGTGCTGCTCAGACCCCACAGGGAACTCCCTCTCTTCCTGTCCCCAAAGACACCGCCTGTCCCCAGCTCCCCCACATCCAGTTTCCCTCCTGGGTAAGCAAACAGAGTTTGAGGAAAAGGAAAGCTGTTTTCATTTATCTACAAATGAGGAGGGCAGTGGACTCTGCAAGACCAGTGTCTTGCTCTTTGGCAGGGTGCAGGGGACTTATACAAAGGGGGAAAATGGGGAGATGGACAAGAGTCTGCGAAGGGGAGGGGGCGGGGCTGCAACAGAGGTGGTGAGCACCAGCTTGCTTCTTCAACATCTGCTGTCTGACTCCCTTTTTCTTGGAATGCAAGAAGACAAACCTGTTAAACAAGGGGAAATTGCAAGAGACCTGGAAGACAAACTTGTTATGCTTATTTGAGGGACATGTCTCCTGTGACCCACCAAGGGCAGACGAGACCCTGAGGTTCCCCTTGAACCTGGTGGGCGCCTCGTGGCGGAACAGGTGGGCTATTCCAGTGTCCATGGGAGCAGAGCCGCCCTCGGCTCCGTGTTTCCATTGCTCCCCCCTTTAGCATAGATCTCCAAAGACTAATCTGAACCCCCTTTCTCACTCCCTTGCCCTTTGTAACCCCCTCCCCAGCACATCATTTTTTCTTTTTTTTTTAAAGATTTATTTATTTATGCGTACAATAGCGGGGTATAGGCCAGAGTGAGAGGAGTCACCAGAGACAGGGCGGGGAGCAGAACAGGCAGACTGACTGAAACACACTGCTGAGGGAGCAGCGGGCGAGGCAGGAGGGGTCTGCTGCGCCATGTGGGTCCCCTCCTGGCCGGGATTGAACTCGTGCTGCAGTGGCTGTGGAAGCCCCACAGCGTGGCCCTCAATCCCTTGCGCCACCAGGGAGGTCCCTGTAACCCCTTCCCAGCACATTTTGACCACTTTGTTCAGCTTTGAAACTCTGCTCAGATCAGAGCAGAGTTTCTGAATGGACAAAAACCTAAGTGTCAGTTTCTCTGAATTTTACTGGAACTCTGAGTGGGACTGGCCCAGAAAGCCCTCCCTTCTTGGGGCTCTTCCTTCCCCTCGCTCCACAGGCGCCCTCCTGCCTCTCAGGCTGCTCTGCCTGTGTGGTTGACTTGGCTGGCTTCTTGGCCCTCAAGCTGTCATGGTGACATGTCCAGGTCTCGGTCCTCAGCCCTCTGCTCTTCTTCCCTACACCCATGCCCTGGGGAGCTTGTCTGGTCCCAGACTCTGGATGCTTCTCTTCCCTGCAGGCCCCCAAGATAGTGTCTGCCCCCAAAGCCCCGACTTTGCCTTTGTTGACAGGCTCCTGTATGGAACCATCCCCCCCCCCTACCTGTATATTTCAGACACGCCCAGTTCTAAGCCCCGTGGCCCCACTCCACCCTCAGGCCCCACCAAGATTCCCCATCGCAGTAAGTGGCACCCCCATCACCTGGTTGCTGGGGCACCACTGAGTCGTGGTCAGTCTCTCTCCTGTCTTCCACGTCAGCGGGACCTGTTGGTGTTCGCTCCTGGAGATGTCCTGAGCCGTGTGCTTCTCTCCACCTCTGCAGATATACAGCAGGATTCATTTCATTATAATGTTGATGAGGAAAGGACCATCTTGGCTGAGGGACGTTAATGAAATGATGTTATTCTGGACCCTGCTTTTGTCATACGTGGTTGACACCTAAATGCTGCTGGTAGGTGAGGACTTTACCCCACCTGCTTGCCTGCATTCTCTCTAGTCTTTTTGGGGCCCATTCTCCATGCAACAGCCAAGGTGTTCTTTTTCATTTTTAGATTTTTTAAATATTTATGCATACAAAAACTGGGATACAAGCCAGAGGTGTGGGGGAGAGGGGGGAGAGGATTCACCAGAGACAGAGTGGGGCTGAACAGGCAGATCCACTGAAATACACTGCTGAGGGGAGCAGCGGGTGAGGCAGGAGAGGTCTGCTGTGCCATGGGGGTCCCCTCCCCAGCCGGGGATCAAATTCACACTGCAGTGGCTACAGATGTTTCACAGTGTGGTGCTTAACCTCTTGCGCCACTAGAGAGGCCCTGGAGGTGTTCTTTTAAACTCTTAAATCAGGTCTCCCCTGCTTTAGGTGATCCTGTCACTCCCATCTTAGACAGAACTCCTAACCCTAACCCCTCTCAGCGGCCTGCCAGGTTGACTGTCGCCTGCATCTCTCCTCGTCCCCTACCTTCATCCCTGAGAGCCTTACTGTTCCAGCCACCTTGGCCTTCTTTTCTGCTTCTCAGCAACCTGCGCCAGTTTCTTCCCTTTGCTTTGCCATCCTTCTACCCGAGCCCCAACCTTTGCACCCCTGCCCTCCAATGATCTGAGTTTCAGCACAAACACCACCTTCTCAGAGAAGCCGCACCCGGATCCACCTCAACGAGCCCTCTCCACACAACTGCTGTTCACCTCGTCTTGGTTGTCTCCGTGTGTCTTGTCTGTCTCCTCCGCTAGGCTGAGCACCACCAGTGGAGAGCTTTGCCCGAATCTCACCCTGTGCCCTCCAGGCCTGGCTTAGGGCCCGGCACGGAGAGCCTGTTGGTCCATATCTGTTGCAGAAGTGGATGGGTGAATCTCAGATGTGCAAGGTTGACTCTGCCTGCCAGGGACAGGTGGGTGTCCAGCTCTCTGGGGTGCCCCCACCCACACCCCAGTTCAAAGGCTGTAAAAATGATCCACTGTGTCTGTGCTTGGGGGAGGGGGTCAGAAAGGAGCCGGGGCAGGGGCGGGTTGCGTTGAGTACACTTGGGCTCTGGAATCTGACTGTGCATTTGAATCTGCCGGGGGTTTAACAGAATGCAGACTGCACTTCAGTAGGTCTGCAGGGGCCCAAGAAGGTATGTCTAACACACGCCCAGTGTGTGGTGCCAGCGCCGTCACGCCTCAGGCTCTCAGTCACTGCAGGCCCCCCAGCCTTCCCCTAAATGCCAGGGGGAGATGTGGAAAGAGCCTGAGGGTCCCTCCATGGTTTCCCACTCCCTCTTCCCTTCACCCACCAGCGGGTGTTGTTTCTGGCAGTCTCTGTCACCCCCCCTCCCCCCGCGGTGGGGCCACAGGTTTCTGTCTCCACATTTCCGCTACTGTGACAGACGAGACAGAGTCTCTGCCAGGAGTTGTCTCAGCGCTTGCTTCTGCCACTGCTCTTTTCTCTGTGCTCTTTTCCTTACGCTGATTCTTGGGGATGTTGTATCTGCAGAAGTCAGGACAGGCCACTGCCCTGGCCTGGCAGTGTTGCCCTCCCAGCATGGAGACCTGCTGGGCCTCTGAGCTCTGGTTCGGGACACCTGACCAGTCCTGGGGGCAAAGGGCTCATTTGAACTTGGAGAGAGCTAGGCTTTGGGGTCTGAGGGTCGTGGGTTTGACTCCTGGCCCTGTCACTTACTAGGTAGGGAGGCACCCGAGAACCCCCAAATCTGCTCACTTTAAATAGGCTCTGTCATCTGTCACATCAAGACAAAACATGCTGTAGTGCATAAGACCTTTAACAGGAACTTTAGTACAACTAGTGTGCAATAAAGAGAAGACAAGAAAAAAACAAAGAATATAGTTTTCAAATCAAGCACCCTAAGTTACCCATCCCCTCCTGAGTAAATGCCTAGCCAAAGAGGGTTGGCTCAAAACAGGGCCTCTGAGACCTGAAAGCTGCCACAAATCTAAAGAACCTTCTGGTTGGGACCCATAGGAAAGGGGAGAAGGGCCCAGCATGTCTGGGATGAGAGGAGCAAAATCAAAATCAAGAAAAAGGCTGCCTTGTTAACCTCCCCACGGGTCTCTCGCCCACGACTGTCTCCTGTGTGTCCCGAGTCCCAGGTGCAAGTCCAGGGCTGAGAAGCAAGCACAGCTTCTTCACCTGTCTCTGCTCCGTGTGCCTCCTCCAGGTCTCCTTCGTGCTCTCCACCTTCTTCCTTCCTTCCTTCCTCAGTCTCCAGTTTCTCCTCCTCCCTGCTCAGCACCACCCTCCCTCGGGTGGGGCAGGGAAACTGGAGCCCCCCCCCCCTTTTCCTGGGGACCATCCTGGGCAAGTTCCTTAACCTCCCTGAGCTTCACCTTCTTCCCTTGCTTAAATTGAGATTCTAACTGGTGTCTTTGTCCCTGGGTTATGGTAAAAATGAAATATGAGAATTCACAGACTGCCCTTGGTTCAGTGCCTGGAAAATGCTGGTGTCTGACTCACAGGGCACAGATTGTGAGCCATAGCACAGAGATCCAGTGCCTTTGTCCTGGGGATGCTGAGAAGCCATGCCCGTGTCCCAGTCCTCCCACACCTGCACGCCCCACCCCCCAGCCCCACAGCAGATCTGCTGCTCCTGCACAAACTAAACTTCAGCCCCTAGGGTATTCCCAGAATTGGGCCCACCCTGTCAGACCCTCCTCAGGGCTGGGATGGGCCAGATAACAAGAAGCAGCACCTGCTGAGCCTGAGGGTAAAAGAACAAACATTCATTAGAGGGATAAACAACTGGTCCCCTCCTAAACATTCCTCAGTTCTGTCTCCTGACTACGATAATGAAATGGCTGAGATCAAGATCTGAGGCCTGATTCTTGTGACAGGAACTCCCTGTGGGTTCTGAACACAAGAGGGGTACCCAGACTGGCTGCAGCGTCTCCCAGGCTTCTTTGATTATCAGTGGGAATGGCCAGAGGGGCCCAGCCCAAGTGCCCCTCCTGGTACCCGCCTCAACCGAACCTCGGTGTCCAGCCCACTGCATCTGTCTGGAGCCAGGGCTGTGCTGGGCACGGGGCTGGGACTGTTACAGGGCAACCCTAATATAAAATGGGTTATTCAGGAGCGTCTTTCCCCCCTAACAGGACCTGGGCATCTTCTTACTGTGCTGCTGCCCCTTTACCTCCAGGGGCCCACGTCAGAAGGGCCATCTTCACCACTGCCAGCCTGGCCTTCCTGTATATGACGGGGGACAGCGTGCTTTTGTCACAGGATTGCTAACCCAGACCCAAAGGGCTTGCAATGGGCTTGAGGCAGGTGAGGCCCCTTAATATCTTGCAAGGATTATCAATCAGGGTGTTGCCATCCTATCCTTGGGGCTGATCCCTGGAGGCAGGTGTGCATTCCCCCCTCACCGGCTGCGCTTCCCCCCACCAGTTGTGCCTCCTGACTGTACAGGCAAAAGCCCCATTCCCACAAGCCACATGGGGGAGCTTTGTCCTGAGGACACAGTGACAGGGCTTTGCTTGCTCATCCCAGGTCGGCAGAAGGCCTTGTTCTATCTCACCTCCTTGAAAAACCCTCCGTGCAGACATACATTTTTTTATTTCCTTGGTTTATTGTGAGGCAAACCTACCTAGGATATTTCTTCAACTTCCTTAGAATTATAACTGGGTGGTCCCCATAGAAAAGGGTCAGAAAACAGGCCGTTTCTGGCCCTTTTCTATGGGGTCCACAGTGTTACAGAATTGCGGCTGTCAGCCTCGTGGGATTTGCACTCTCCTTCTGTACTTTAATCCAGTCCATTCCTTTTAGGAATTTAAGAGTGTCCTCTCATCAGACGCTGAGAATGATGCATGACTAACTTTGCTTTCCCTGCTTTGCCTCAGTAATTAGGAAACTTAGAGCTAAAGTGAATCAATAACTTTCAGTTTAATTATTTACTTCCTTTTCCCCCCTGTGGTTTGCTTTTATTTTTGTTAGTCTAACTGTGAATGTTTTATTGTGAAGAGTTACACAGCGGTCAACAATAACAAGTGAACTCGGATGTAAGGAGAGGTCAAGCTAGGGGATGATTCCAGGAGCGGAAGGAACTGAACTGAGAGGAGGGTCCAGGGCTGTAGGGAGAAAGTGTGGCCCTCACATGGCCAGGGTTCAGCAAAAGAGCTTTTCTTTACAGAGAGGAATAAGCTCAGCTAGAAAGGACTGTGGGGAGTGGGGTGGGAGGGTGACTGCTCCCTTGGAGGGAGGATCAAAGTTCAGGCTTGGGAGAAGAAGAGACGCTCAGCTGGTGCTTGGCTAATAAGCATTTTGTTCTGATCGCCTTGGGGACCAGCAGTACAAGCCAAAGGATGGGAATGTAGAAGTGTTATAGGGAAGGGAGAGGGGTACCCCAAAATACCCAAGCCTAAATAGGTTCCACCACATCAAGATGAAACATAAGACTTTTAATGGAAACAAAGTTTAATGCAATTAGTGTGCAACACAGAAAAGACAAAGAATATAGTTTCCAAGTCAGACACCCAAAGTTACCTATCCCCTCGTTAGTAAAAGTCCAGCTAAAGAGGGTTGGCCCAAAGCAAGGCCCAAAATCCTGCCACAAGTCTAAAGCACCTTCCAGCTGGTACCCATAGAAAAGGGTCAGAAAGAGTCAGGTAAGTCTGGGAGGAAAAGAGCAAAATCAAAACCAAGATAAAAGCTGCCATTGTTTTGTTTTGTTTCGTTTTTAAGATTTATTTATTTATGCATACAAGAACTGGGGTACAGGCCAGAGGTGTGGGGGGTGAGAGGATCCATCAGAGACAGAGTGGGGAGCAGAACAGGCAGATTGAGTGAAACGCACTGCTGAGGGGAGCAGCGGGCGAGGTAGGAGGGGTCTGCTGTGCCATGTGGGTCAGCTCCCCGGGTGGCAGCAGGGATCTAGCGGGCTGCAGTGGCTGCGGTTTGCTTCACAGTGAGTTGCTTAGTCTATTGCACCACCAGGGAGGCCCCCAAAAGCTGCCATCGTTAACCTCCCTATGGCTCTCTCACTTGTATCTGTTCTAACCAGTCCAGGATCAGGAAGCAAGCGCAGCTTCTTCACATGTCTCTGCTCCACGTGCCTCCTCCAGGTCTCCTTGCTGCTCTCCCTCTTGCTTCCTTCCTCCCCCCCAGTCTCCTCTCCAGCTTCTTCCCCTCCCTGCTCAGCTCCACTTTGCTTTGGGTGGCACAGGGAACCTGGAACTTCTCCTTTTCCTGGGACCAGCCTGTGACAGAAGGGTAGATGTTGTGTTGGTTCCCAGGTCTCCCGCAGTCTAGACTGTGCTCCCCAGGGGCAGAGACCAGCCCCACTGATTGCCGGTGTCCGCACTCTGGGCCTGATCCGGGCCTGGGGCAGTGTTTGTTGTCACTGAGTGAGGTCTTCTAGGAGTCAGGAACTGACTTCTCCAGGGGGTCAGGAACAAGCAGGCTGCACCCCAGCTTCCTCCCTGAGGGGCTGCCAGCTCCACCCCCATCCCTCAGCTCCCACCCTCACTCTCACCCTGGTCCCTCCTAGAGAAATCCCTAGTGACCCCTGTTCTCCAGAGGGTGCCAGCTTGACCCCACCCCAGCCCCAGCTTGGAACTGGCTCTCAGCTGCCCCACTGGCCCTCCCTCCCCTTTTTCAGGGTAAGTGGAGGAGAGGTGGGAAGGTGAAGAGGGCCTCCCTACAGACAGCCGGCCCCCAGGGCAGAGGACAGACCCAGAGGGAGCCCCTGGAGTGGAGCTGGGCCAGGCAGGCAGCCAGCCTCCCGCAGGCAGGCCAGCAAGCGCACCCTCCTGCTGCCTGGACACTCCCGCTCCACTTGTCTCCATCTTTCTTTTCCCCCAGGTCAAACTGTCTCCAGCTAAATTAAAGATATTTTTCCTAAACAATCATGGTATTTCTGGAAGCACGCAGGCAGACAGTCACTAACAGCACACAACAACCTTCACTTCGGTCTCTTCCCCGCACTCCCAGTTGGCAGCGGTCTTCTCGTGTCGCTCTGCACAGGGCAGGCCTGCAGTGAGGGTGCACACGTCCCAGGGGGCTTGCCGTCGACCAGCTTTTCACAAGCCAACCTGGCTTTCAGGAAACAAAATAAAAATGACAACTGCATCAGCCCTCAGACCCACAGCCTAGGAAGGGACCCGCCGTTCTTGCCGTTCTTTCCAGGGATGCGCGTTGGTGGCGACCAGGAGGTTCAGGTTGCTGACAGGTGGCCCCGCTGCTGCCGTGGGGGAGTCTGGGCCAGAGGTCTCCCTGGGTTGAAGGGAGTGAGGTCTTTGCTGTGGGCAGGGGGAGGGAGAAGAGGACATAAAAGCCAGTTTTAGTTTTTCTCACAAAGCGCCTGTGCCAAGGTGGGTGATATGTGTCAGCATCCAAGAACCCCTCCTCCTGGGAACCAGAGGGAGTCTCCAAACTCCAGGGAAGGTTTACTGCCCCAGCGATGGAGCTTCAGAGGCGTCGTATTAGCGCCGCGCCCTTTCTAGAAAAGCACCAAGTAGTGTTCTGTGTACTGACAGCATAACTTACAAGAAAGGTGAAACTAAACAGTATTCCTGGGCCTCCTTGGTGGCGCAGCGGGTTGAGCACCGCACTGTGAAGCATCTGCGGCACAGCAACACAAGTTCGATTCCTGGCGGGGCGGGGGTGGGGGGGGGGAGAACGACACCCATGTGGCACGGCAGACCTCTCCTGCCATGCCCGCTGCTCCCCTCAGCGTGTGTTTCAGTAGATCTGCCTGTTCTGCTCCCCACTCTGTCTCCTGGTGAATCCTCTCACCCCCCACGACTCTGGCCTGTACCCCAGCTCTTGTGTGCATAAATAAATAAATCTTTAAAATAAAAAAACAGTGTTCCAGAGTGGCCAGTCACGAGAAACAGACAGCTGTCAAAGACACACACGTGTCACCGGGCATCTCTGCATCGGTGGCTTCGGCCCGGTCTGCTTCGGCCTCTCCGTTTTCTGCGGGGTTATTCCCGCCCTGGCCTGCTCCTGCGTTACCCTTTTCCCTTTGGGTCACTTCTCTCCCTTCTTGCAGGGGCCCTTTTAGACTTGGGCTCGGACTTTAGAGGAGCAGTTTCAGCAGATGACCTTGCAGGTGTCTGGGGTTTGCCCTTCACCTTGGCTTTATCTGCTGTGGCCTCCCCTTCAGCCTCTCTCTGAGGCCTGGTGGCCCCGCGGCAGTCATGGTGCTGAGACAGGAGGCAGCAGTGTCAGGGGATGGTTGGTCCTGGGCGGGTCTCACCTCTTCTTCACGCTGCTTGGGCTCCAGGTCGTCTCTTCCTCTACTTCTGTGCCTGGGTGGGCGCCCTCCTTTCTCTCTCTCTCTGTGTCCTCCTCGTGTCCCTCTGGTTCTGTCCTTGTCTGTCTTCCTCTTTGCGTGTCCGTGTTTCTCTCTGGCTCCATCCTGTCCCTATCCTCTTTTCTTCTCCTCCTAGCCCTGTCTGTCTGTGGCTGTCCCATCGCTGTCTGCCCTTCTGCTAGCTCCAGTGCCAGCACCAGGAGACCTTCCAGTTGGACCAGGGGCCCAAGGGAGAGTCGGTCAAGCACAGGGCCACCCCTGCTCTGTGTCCGCAATCTAGGCATGTGGTACCTGTTTCAACGATGTGGCGAAGCCCAGACCTCTGTCCCTAGCCCAAGGGCTCAGCCTACAGCGAGCAGTCGGGGGTTTTTATCCGCACCAGTCTGACCCCACCCTCAGATGGCCACTCTGTGTCCACTTTCCTGAGGCTTCTCCGGCCCCTCAGGCCTTGCCTCACATCCTGCATCCCAGCCTGGGAGGGAAGACCTGCACTCATTTTCCCTGAGGGGGTTGCAGAGCCTCATCAAAGGCTGCTGAGCTCGAGGACAGCCTCATCCCGAGGAATGAAGCGGGGTATTCCAGGAGGGGCTTGGGGTGAGGATGGGGAGAGGAGGAAGAATCCCCCCAGCCCACTTCCACCAGCATTTGGAGCCCTGAATGTGGTCTCTGACCCAGAAATGGAGGGTCCAAAATCAAAGCCTTTGGGTTAGGTGAAGGAAGCAGTGGCCTCCCAGGTGGGGCTGAGGCAGGCTGGCTACAAGGCATTCTGTAGATAAGTGCACTCACTCAGCAAGGGAGTCTGGGAGTTGCATCATGGAAAGATGAGAGACTTCCTGGCTGTAGGACTCCTGGGAGCCTTTCAAACCCTGTGCTTCTCTCTAGGACTGCCCCTTCTCCCTACAGGAAGGTGGAGGCAGCTTGTCAACCTCTTTTGCACTTGGAACCCCTCACACACCAGCACTGTTGTTGCAGAAATGCGGAACTGACTGGCCCTGTAGGTAGCCCTGTAGGGTATGAGTGGAATGTGTCTGGGGCAGAGCTACCACTCTTTCCCCAGAGGAAGTGAATGTGGATCTCTGATAATATTTACAGTTTGGTCAGCAGCTGTAATTCAGGGGCCAAAAGGCTGGTGAGTCCAAACAGATGTGAATCTGGTCCCTCTATCTACCAGCCAGGGTCACTGTGCTACACAGCTTCAAGGGGCCTCTTCTCCCCTGAGCCCATGGGAATAACGCCTTAGAAAGTTGTGCAGTGCACAACCTGTGCAACTAAACATGGCAGTCCCAGCCCTCATCATGGTTGTCTGCTCCTGAACAGCCTGTCAATTTCCTGTTTCTAGTCAGCCCCCCATGTATTCATCCTCTGTGTCACTTCAGTCCTGCTGTCCTCCAAGTCCTTTTTACCCTTAGCAGCTGCCAGAGTTGTCGACAAGTACCCACCAGCAGTGCAGAAGCCCTAGGACTAGCATCGCTAGCTTGGCAAATGACATCAAATACATTAGAAAACATCAAATAGGTCAGTAAAATTACTAGTCACAAGATCAATATATAAAAATAAATAGGTTGGGGCCTCCCTGATGGTGCAATGGGTTGAGTAACGCACTATGAAGCAAACCGCAGCCACTGCAGCATGAGTCTGATCCCTGCCACCGGTCAGGGAGGTGACCCACATGGCATGGCAGACCTTTCCTGCCTCGCCCGCTACTCCCCTCAGCAGTGTGTTTCAGTCAGTCTGCCTGTTCTGCTCCCCGCTCTGTCTCTGGTGGATCCTCACACCGCTTGTACCCCAGTTCTTGTATGCATAAATAAATAAATCTTTACAAATAAATAAATAGGTTTCCGAGATAGAAAGCAGCCAAGAAAAATAACTCTTTAGGTCTGGCAGAGAAGTGAGCACATGGAGACTCATGTCTGATACCGCACTTACTGGTCTCTTTGTTGTTTAAAAACAGAACCGTGTATTTAAAGCACTCAGCACAGGACTGGCCTCTGGTATGCGGTTAGTTAGCGTCTGCTGTCTGTCCGTGGGAGGAGGCAGCATGGCCCCACGTCCAGGCCTCGGACTTCAGAGCCAGAAAGACGCGGGTGTGAGTCATGGCTCCATCCCTTCCTTGTGAGGCTTTGGGCAAGTCATGTCCCCTCTCCAGGCCTGTGAAATGACCTCCAGCTCTTTGTGAGATTCAAGGTCAAGTTGCAGCCTTGGCCTTAGTATGAGTTGAGGTGCGCTGGAGCCTAATGGTGGGACAGAGCTGGAAGTGCTGGAGGTTGTACATATTGCTACACCGCTCCTGTTTCCTGGCAAAGAAAAAGAGCTGTTTGTTTCCCAGACTTCTTCATTTTCTCTCACCCTCCATGATTGGTAGTGTTATAGGACAGGGAGAGGAGTACTTAGAACTTTTAAGCTTGCCCTCTCTGAATGGGTTTTGCCATTTGTTGCATTAAAACATATAAAACTTTTAATGGAAAGGAATTTTAATATAACTAGGGTACAATAAAGAAAGAACAAAGATTATAGTTACTAAGTTAAGTATTTAAAGTTACTTATTTTTTTGAGGGTAAAAGTTTAGTTAAATAGGATTGGCCTAAAGTAAGGCCCAAAAACCTGGCACACATTTAAAGGACCTTTTAGTAGAGACCCATAGAAAAGGGTTAGAAAGAGTTAGACAAATTTGGGAGGAAAAGAGCAAAATTAAAATTAAGATGAAAGCTGCTATTGCTAACCTTTTTACGGGTTTTTCACCCCATCTGTTTTAACTAGTTTAAGACTAAAAAGCAAGCACAGTTTTTTTACATGTTCCTTTGCTTCACGTGCTTTATTTAGGTTTTTTTGCTGTTTTTTATTTTTTTTTTTTTCCTTTTTTCTTCTCTGCAGAAATTTTTTTATTTTTAGCTCCACCCACTTAGGGTGGAACCCACTTAGGGTAAAACCAGAATTTTAAAAACTTCCCCTTTTTTTAAAACCACCCTGTTACAGTAGGAGCAGGTGGCTTTCTCTCTGGGACTGTTTTTTCATGAAAACAAAATTATGTGTACCTCTGTGTGTTTTATCACCTCCCAAAAGTCATCACAAACAGGTAGTAAAGAACAGCACTGTTGTAGGGGCCTCCCTGGTGGCGCAGCAGGTTGAGCACCGCACTGTTAAGCATCCATGTACAGCAGCGCGAGTTCAATCCCCGGCCAGGGAGGGGACGCATATGGCGCAGCAGACCTCTCCTGCCTTGCCTGTTGCTCCCCTCAGCAGTGTGTTTCAGTCACTCTGCCTGTTCTGCTCCCACTCTGTCTCTGGTGAGCCCTCTAACTCACCTTCCGCAATTCTGGCCTGTACCCCAGCTCTTGTATGCATAAATAAAAATGATTTAAAGAACAGCACTGTTGTAGGCCCTGGCTGGGTCATCTGCTGAGACCCCAGCCCCTGTGACGCCCTCCCCCAGTCTCCCCATGGTCCCCAGCACACACACCCCACAGACCCTCAGTACCCATAGACACCCACATATTCCTATTGTCCACAGATCCTACTCTGGGCCCCCCAAAGCTTTCTCACTAACTACACAGCCTCCTCTCACCACAGTTACCCTCTCCATCCCCATTCTGCCCTGCTGCCCCCAGCCCCACCTCTCTGGTAAACACCTTAAGGTCATTTGCCACAGAGGAGCAGGTGAGGCAGAAAAGCTTCTCCCCACACATAACCTTGCCCTGGCCTCTGACTCGGTCTGTCCCCTGTCTGCACCTCTGTCTTCCCCACGACCCCTCAGCCTGTCCCCAGCACGCACCAGGACACAGCGCTGCTGTCAGCCGAGTGGTCAGACCCAGCGGCACACTGCAGACGCCTCTGAGCCGAGTGTACTGGGGCCCCGGGCACTGTGGTGGAGGGCAGATGAGGTATTTTGTGAGCTGCTGTTACCGACATTCTAGGTCCTTCCTATTGAAAGTGTGCTCCAAGGATGCCACCTGGGTGCCCATTAGAGCTGCAGACTCCCAGGCTGGACACCAGCCTCCCGAGTCAGGACCTGCTTTTTAACAAAACCCCCGGCGGCTCTCACGTGCTCACAGTCTCCGAGGCGCTTCTGCAGGTCACTGGGGCTCGACCTTGCTGCACATTGAGAGGTTGAAGCCCTACCAGTCCTGGAGCCTGTCTTCAGAAGCAGAGTGACTGGCCTGCAGTTTGGCCTGGAGTTTTTAAAGCTCAGATGACTTACTTTGAATCTGTGCTGTCAGTTTTATCTCTGCACCGTTAAACTATTTAGCTGCTTGTGTTCATAAGCAAGACTTGAGCGGAGAACGGCGTGAGATTAAGGTGTCTGCTGGCCAGTGCATGGATGGGTGAACATTAGAAAGAGTCGGGGTGCCTGCTTGGGAATAGGCACTGAACACCCTGGAACTGTCCCCGGGAGGCTCAGGGCAGCAAGGTGCTGTCCCAAGGCCCGTAGCTGGCTGGTTGCAAAGCCTGACCCAGACTCAGGTTCCTAAACTGACTCCCCATTGCCCACTGGGCCGCCAGTCATCGCCGCCCCAGCGTCTCCTGGCAAGCGTGCCTTCCTGGACCTGCGCCTGCGCTTTGGGTCTTGAACCGGGGCTCCCACTGGGTTCTGATCACGAGGCTGCCTCTGCTCTGCACTGCTCTGAATTTGCCGGCTGCTGGCTCAGGGCTGCAGCTCCTGGTCCCTGAAGCCAGTAAAGCTTAATCCATCAAAGCTGGAGGCGTTAACACATTGTCACCACGGGGCTTCATCCCGCTCTGTAATGAACACCAGCTGGAAGGCAGCTCGCTCACGAGAGCACGGACTTCTGGCGGCTGGACCCGAGCCCCCGGAGGTGCCACCTGTCAGCTGGTTCACAGCGGCCCTTCAGCCACTGTGGTCTCAGGCCCCTCAGCCGTAAACGGGGCAGCAGCACCGCGCCGCTGCGGCTTGGCGTGACAGCGTGCAGACAGCGTGAGAGGAAGGTGATGGAGCCGCCAGCAGGGCCAGGCTTAGCTGGGCTTGTGAGGCTCTCACAGCGTGTGGCACAGATGCAGGAGGCTGAGTCCCCAGTGGGCCCTGTGGCCAGAAGGCCCTGAGCCTCCCATGCAAGGCAGCTGGTGCTGCCTGTCTCCTTCATGAGCCCCGCAGGCCCGCTGCTCACCCCGTGTCTGGGAGCTGCAAGGAGGTCTGCCCTGTTGGGGTGGGGCTCCCCGGCCCACCTGGGCTGAGCAAGCAGTGGACGTCGGCCGAGCTGGCCAGCGTAGGTGATACTCCTCCGGCAGGTGGCCTGCTCACTTAGAGCAGCCACTAGTGTGGTTATTTTATGTTTACTCCTCCCTCTGGGAGGTGAAAATCAAAGGGGAGCTCTGTGCCTCATCATGGAGAGCAGAGAGCTGGGCTGGATCTCCCTCGGAGGGCACAGAGGCAATGTGGTGCAACGCTTTTATCTTCCAGATGGGGAAACCGAGACCACTGAGGGCCACAGACTTCCCCGAGGGTGAGCTGGGACAGGCTAGAACCTGGTCCTCCTGGATCTGGGGTCTGAGGGCCCTCCCCTCCCTCATGGCTGCCGACTCTGGGGTGACTTACGGTCTCACCTGTCAGCCAGTGTTTCCATGAAATGCAGGTCCCCGGGTCCCACTGACCGACTCGGAATGGGGTGCTCCCAGGACCTGCATCCTTAGCAAACTCACCAGACTGAAGTTCTGGAATCACCGCTGGGGGCTCTCCATGCTGGTCCCCAAATGCCAGCCCTCCTCTCCTGTCCCCTCCCTTCCCATCTCCTGTGTGGGGATTCACCACTCAGGAAGCACAGCCTCAAAGAGCTACTTTCTGCTACAGCATCACTTTGCTGGCGCGCCTGGCAGCAGTGCCCCCACAGGAAGGGGGCAGAGGCAGTGTGCTGGCGTGGCTGTGCCTATGCACGCTGAACCCCGGTGGCCTGGGGTCCAGTCCCACTCTGCCACCCCTACTTGTGTGACTTCACTCGTTTCCTCACCTGTTGGTGCCTTTGCTTCCTCACCTGTAGGATGAGGGTGGTGACTCTCCTTACTGAGGTGTTGTGAGGATTAAGTGAGTTAGCACAATTAAAGTGCTTGGGTTAGTATCCAGCACACGGTGAGGGCTAGATCAGTGTTTGTTACTGTTATGCAGAGAGGTTAAGAGACTTTCCCAAGGCCACACAGGCAGGAAGTGGCAAGTTTAGCTGGTGCTTCTTTTTTTTTTTTTTTTAAGATTTATTTATTTATGCATACAAGAACTGGGGTACAGGCCAGAGGTGTGAGAGGTAAGAGGATCTCCCATAGACAGAGTGGGGAGCACTGAAATCCCAATACTGAGGGGAGCAGCGGGCGAGGCAGGAGAGGTCTGCTGCTCCATGCGGGTCCCCTCCCTGGCCAGAGGCAGGGATCGAACTTGTGCTGCAGTGGCTGCATTTTGCGTTGCTTAACCCATTGCGTTCTTAACCAGGGATGCCCTGGCTGGTGTTTCTGCCCTTCGCCCACATAATTACTGTTTGGGTCATTGCAGTTTCCCTGTCCCTACAGCCAGTTGCAGCGTCCAGCCCTCCACTCACTCACTCACTCACTCACTCACTCACTCACTCACTCACTCACTCACTCTGGAGTTAGGATAAAACCCCCATTCTGTTAGCCAAGAAGGCAGAGTCTATACAGCGGCTTCCTGAGTCCCAAAATCTCCTCATGGGGACAGAGGCTTTTGAGGACACTGCCACCCTCGGTGTAGAAAGCGATTCCTAGTTATACCCAACGTGTCTTTTCATTTTCAGAAAGAAGTCACAGTCAAGGTTTCTGCATTTTGCTCTAGGGAACGAGTTTTCAAGCACGGGCTCTCTGGGCTCTTGCGTCCACAAGGTCCTGCCTGGGGGGAGGTGGGCCAGGAGGCCCTACCCCAGGTCTCTAGCTCCCTAGTATTTGGAAGGCCATTTCCTGGAAGTCCTCTCCTCCCCCAGCCCCGGCTGATCTTTCTTCCTTTTGACTCTCTTCTCTGAGTGGGTCTGGTGGGACTGGGAGGCCCGGTCAGACCGCCGTCACAGGCCCACTGCTGGACCGAGGCATCTCTGGGAGCGGCTGTGCTGTACCCCGTATCCCCACGAGCAGAGGAGGCTCGGGGGGGCGAGTGAGGCCGCTGGGCCTGGCAGGCCCCCTTCCTGCCGCCACCCTCTCCCTCTCGTGGCCTGGGACAGGCAGCTCCATTACCACTCTTTTTCTCTCCTTTCTTCCGCGCTGTGATAGAATCTGCCCTGAGCGGTCAGGGCCGGCCAGCTCTCAGGCCCATTCTAATGAAGGTAACTGAATGCCGGGGCAGCTGAAGCCGGCCCTCTGCAGAACAGCGAGGGGAGGGCTGCCCTCGAGGCCAGAGTGTGCCAGCTCCTATTGGCCCCAGCCTGGTCTTAGAGCCAAGGCCCAGGAAGGGGACAGAGGGCAGGTTTATTTTGGGTGAGTTGGGCTGGCTCGTTGCAGTTTGCACTTGGTACCTTCAGGAGCTGGCAAGGCAAACAGTAGATCTGGGTCAGGAGGAGGTGTAGGGGAGCAGGGGGGCGGGGGAGACGGTCAGACGAATCAGGATGCTGCCGCCAAGTAACTGGGACTCAGGCCTCTGAGCTAGAGCCAGTGCTCCCTCTCGAGTGGCGAGACCCCTGCCTGTCAGACTCTGGGCTTCTTCGGACTTGGGAGCCTTCTCATCAAAGCCTCGCCCCCCTTCCCTTCTCCCGCCCTCCCTCTGCTCAGAGTCCACAGCTGCCAAGCTGCCCTTGCGCAGCAGAGATCTGCCGCCACTGTCCCCAGCTCCTCTCCCTCCGCGTGAGGGCCCGTGGCAGAGTGTGGGGGGGCTCTGGGGTCAGGTGCACCTGCCTCTGCACCCTGGCTCTGCACGGCCTCGGTGGCTTCGTCTCTTTGAGCCTCTGCTTTATTAGCTGTGAAACGGGAAGAATGGTGCGCACTCTGTGCTGGACCGAGTCTGGACCCAAATTTGGGGGGATCGGACGCCCTTACGATGTGCGGTGTCCCCTCTAAGGTAAAGGATCTCAGGGCTGCTTACTCTGGCGAATTTTCACAAAATAGACGGTCACTTGGGCACACCTGGCCAGCTCCTCCGGAGCACGCGAACATCCTGGAAAGTTCAGCTTCCTTAACTCTGTAGGAAATCCAGATGTGTGCACACCTGCCCTCTAGGACTACAACAGGGATCAAGGAGCTGACACGTGGCGCTCCCAGAACAGTGCCTGGCACAGAGCAGTCCCTCTGGTGCTCACCTCTGCGATCCTTGCCTCCCGGTGCCGCGAGCGGGCTGTGGCGCGGGGCGGGCAGCACCTGTGGTAGTGCTCACGCGGGCCAGGCGCCCTGCCGAGCCCTGGCCAGGGGTCCCCCCGCCCGCCCCGGCAGCGTTCCTCTGGGGTGGTGACCAGGCAATCAGCTGATCACGCAAACGGGCAATCCCAACTAGCACGGTGACTAGAGCCAGGAGAAAGGAGGTGATAGGAGGGAGAGGAACATGAGGATATCATTTGGATTTGGGACATAAGGAAAGGCATCTCTTGAAACATGAAAAAGGAAAAAGAACTCTTAGTATCCGGCCACCGTGACATTAGTGGAACCACAGGGTCCAGCTGAAAGCTACCTTTTGACCCTTTTAACATCCCTGGCATGAGACAATGGTGACCAAGCAGAAGTGGCTTCCTTGGGCTGATGTGTCCTGAGGGGCAGAGCTGGCACTGAAGGGCCTTTCAGCTGTCCGTGGGCCCACACAGGGGCAGAGAGCCCTTGCTCTTCCGACCTCATGACCGTCTGAGCGGTCACACTGCTGCCCCTCCCCAGGCAACTGTGGCCACCCCGGGCAGCAGAGTCCAAGAGCCGTGTCCTGCATCCAGGCAGCCCCCTGGCTTCCCGCAACACCCGCCCTCTGCCCCCCCCTACTCCTGCGGCCACAGATGCATGCCCTCTACTGGCTTTCTGATCTGCGCACACTTACCCTGGAGGGCGGTGGGGGCCCTGTTACTGTTGCCTTGGAGACCTGGAGGTGCTCACTGTCAGCGGCCCAAGATGCACTTATACTGTGAAGTCAAGGGCCAGAGTTCAACTTTTGGGAAGCGGGGAGATGCAAGTAGTGGGGTAGCAAGCTTGGCCCTGAGCTTCCTGACAGCAGGCAGAGGAGGGAAGGGGTGACACTTGGCTCTCGTGAGCCCGTGGAGGGGACCAGTTGCAGGCAGATGGACTGGGGAGCATGGAAGACAGTGCTCGTTAAGCACCTACTATGTGCCTCCCACTCTGCTAGGCGCTTGAAACCTGATATGGAGACGTTATCACAAAACCTTATCCGGTGTGGTAGCTGCAGTTATCTCCGTTTCACAGGTGTGAACGCTGAGGCTCAGAGAGGCAAATAGACCTCAGAACGCTTATCTCTGAATCTGAGCCCAGTTTATGGGGAGGTCGTGGTCGAGGAGACAGTGGCCACAGTGTGGGTGGCATTTACTACCGAAGTTTTCTTTTTTAGACTAACTTTATTGTTTCTGAATACAGAAACTTTTCCTGCATCTATTATCTCTTGCTAAAAGCTAAAGCAAATGTGTTAAAATCATGAGCGATAAAAGCATGTCTGTGGAGAGGGAGATTTTTCAAGTGTCCGGGCCTGTAGAATTCCCACCCCCCACACACCCCGTACCCCAGAGTCAGAGTAATAACAGTCAGTGGGACCAGCCAGGTGCTTTCCAGACCTCACCCTGTTCAAGCCCCCAGGTCCCGAGGAGAGATGCTGTTATCACTCCATTTCACACCGCTTGTCTCCCGGGGCTCAGCTGTCCCAGGGCCTCTCAGCTGGGGACTGGTGGAGCCCAGATGCCAAGTCTGGTCTTGGGGGAGCCCACCCTGTCCTGTGTCCTCCATGTTGCTTGGACAGGAGCTGCAGGTGACAAGACAGCCCCAAGTGCTGGATGACAGTCTGGCGCTGACAGAAGCAGCTGCCCAAGTTCTTGGTGTGAAGATGAGAGTGTCCACTCTGTGACCGTCCAGCTGGCAAGCCCCTTGCCTGACGTTCAGGTTGGCGGTGAGCCCACAACCCCGGGGCCTGGGCCCGTGGCAGGTAGCCCTGCTGGATGGCAAGGGACATGGTTTGAGCCCGCAGCTGCTGAGTCACGCAGCCCATCACCTGAGGTCAGGTCCCTTGCCCTGGCACGACCTGCAATAGGTCACGCAAGGCTGGAGACGGGGCCGGTGGAGGTTTGGCGCAGCTCCCTCTGGGTGTCCAGGAGCCTGGAGAGGGCGAGCCGCAGGGAGCTGGTCACGCCTGCTGGGTCCTGACGGCTGAGTCACGAGAAGCATCACAGCAATTCAGCTGTCACAAGAGCTTCACCGAGGCTTCTGCTGTGTGCCCACTTCTCTCCAGCCTGTGTCCTCACGCCCACCCTGGGATGACTCCAGTTTGCTGTCAAGGCTCAGCCACGCACTCAGTAAATCCGTGCAGAGCGCCAGGGACCAGCTGATCCCTGCCCTTAAAGAACTTCTATTTATTCTCCAAGGAAAGACAATATGCAGGAAAGACCATATGCAGAAGAATTAGTCAGTAATGCACCTGTATGCAGATAGAAGTGTTTTTAAGACAATAAAGCAGAGTGAGGGGAGAGAGTGGCAGGGTCCTGTGTAGAAGACCCCTCTCAGGAGGCTCTGAGGAGCCTGGTGGAGGCCTGTGAAAGTGGGGGGTCGGGGCTAAAGCTGGGGAAATATAAAAGCTCCAGGTGGTTTGAGAATTGGCAGCCGCTGTGGCTGATGACTGGGGGTGGGGTGGGGGTGGGTGTCTGAGAGCACAAGGGAGGGGCTTGGGGTTTATCCTGGGTGTCAGTGGAGAAGTGCCAAGACCTGCCCGGTGTTTTCAGGGCAGCCTGGGGTGTGTGCATGAAGTCAGCCCTGGGCCAGGGCGCCTTCGCCTTCGAGGGACTGTGCTTTTGTCCAGGGAGGAGATGGCGGCTGCTTGGCCGAGGACGGCAGCAGGCAGGGGGCACAAAAGCAGACCGTGCTGGAGCTGACAGGACTTGCCAGGGGGTGGGAGGGGGATCATCAAGGACCGGCCTGAGGTTCTCCCTGAGCTCCTGGTGAACACCGGGCCGCTGCCGAGCTGGGTGGGCTGGGGCCGAGGAAGGTAGCAGGACTGGAGGGAAACCCAGCCCTACTCTTGTGGAAGTGTTATTGGGATGCCTCCCGGGGCTGGGGTGAAGATGGCCACACTCTGGCGCACGTGCAGAACCCCTTTAGGTTGGGGCCCCTTGTTCTCCCACCAGCTGGGTGGTGCAGCAGGGGGTTGCTTTAAAAAAAAAATATGCATTTGAGATTTTTCCCTCAGCCATTGATTTTGGCTTTTTCTTGAGCTCATTTTGCTGAGCCCAAAATGACTGACCCCCTTCCTGGGGGCAGGCTGTCTCCCATCACTCAATGCTGTGGGGGTACAAGGTTTTTGTCCCTTTCCTCTCCCCAGGGCAACTCTGAAGGGCCACCCCAGCTCCAGAGTGCTAGTGAGATCTGCCGAGACCTCTTCTTTTTTTTTCTTTTTTTAAGATTTATTTATTTATGCATACAGGCCAGAATCGCGGGAGGTGACAGGATCCGCCGGAGACAGAGTAGGGAACAGAACAGGCAGATTGACTGAAGTACACTGTTGAGGGGAGCAGCGGGCGAGGCAGGAGAGGTCTGCTGTGCCATGTGGGTCCCCTCCCTGGCCAGCGGCAGGGATCAAACTCGTGCTGCAGCGGCTGCAGTTTGCTTCATAGTGCGTTGCTTAACCCACTGCGCCACCAGGGAGGCCCCCGCGGAGACCTCTTCTAACGGCATGGCAGCTCACCCCTCTCCTTGCCCCAGCCTGCTTGCCTCATGCCCTTGACAGGTCGATCCCTAAGACACTCTCCAGTAAACCTCCTCCACAGGCAACTGGATACAGCAGCCTAGAACGCAGGGGTGACGTCCGGGCTGGTCGCAAACACCTGGGAGGCATCAGTGTTTGAAGCTATGAGCTAGATGAGACTCCTGGAAAAGAGAAAGCAAGAGGGTAAAGCCCAGGGTGTGGCTCCACTTACAGCTGAGGGAGTGTGGGAGCAGTGACGGCCACTACAAGTCCCCGCTGGGAGGCTGGGGGACACCAGGAGCATGGGCGTTCTAGAAGCCGAGCTAAGAAAGTGTTTCCAGGAGAGATCTGTGGAACCAGGGGCTGGGTGAGCACTCAGGTAGGGTGCCCTGATGATCCTCTCCAGTCACGTCCACCCTATGGTGTTTAGGGAGGAGTTTTCAAAGCCAGAGCATAATTTGTTAAGGAGATGAAACACTAGTAGGGAAGGAGACAGTGATGACACAGAGAGTGGCATGGGGGCTGCTGAAGCACAGCCCCCTCAGAGTATGGGCTGGGCTGGGGTCTCGCTGTGAAGAGTGCGTCGAGAAGAAGGATGGGAGAGTTAGCTGAGGCACCTACGTGAGGGTGTCAGACCTGGTGGCCCGGGCAGAGGCAGGTCTCCTCTGGTCATTCCTATTAAGACGGTCATTGGCTGCAAGTGAACAGAAGGAAGCTATGACAGAGACAGACAGAGGAGAATGAAGCAGCGTAGCCTGAGGGCTCCTGGCAAGGACAGATGTGAACTGAACCCAGCCCTCAGGCTGTCTCGAGGCCCAGGGCACTGGGCTTCACTGGGTGGAAAAAGTGCAAGGACACACAAGCACGCAGAAGGAACAGAAAGGTGTCTGTCAAGACGTGGTATAGTCAACAGGTACAGAAGTTCACATAGACCTGGTCTCGTTACTTTGCTTTATTGTGCCTTGAGGATACTGCATTTTTCACAAGACCCTCTACCAGCAAAAAGATTATAAGTCAGTGAAGACTCAGATGATGGTGAGCACTTTTTTAAAAAATATATATTTTTTGAAATTTACTTATTTATGCATACAAGAGCTGGGATACAGTCCAGAGGTGTGGGGGTGAGAGGGAATCACCAGAGACAGAGTGGGGAGCAGAACAGGCAGGTCTACTGAAACACACTGCTGAGGGAAGCAGTGGGTAAGACAGGAGAGGCCTGCTGAGCCATGTGGGTCCCCTCCTTGGCCGGGGATAGAACTCATGCTGCAGTGACTGTGGATGCATCATAGTGTGGCGCTTAACCCCGTGCGCCACCAGGGAGGCCTGATGATGGTTAGCACTGTTTAGCAACACAGGATTTTTAAATTTAAGGTGTATACTTTGTTCTTTCGGATAGAATGCCATCACACACTTGATGACTACAGTATAGTGTGAACATAGGTCTCGTGCACTGGCAAATGAAAGGTGTGTGTGACTGGCTTTATTGCAACACTTGCTGTATTTAAGGTGCTCTGGAACCCAACGCACAATGACTCAGAGGTGCACCTGCTTGTGAAAACAGCCATTGTGCTACTG
This sequence comes from Galemys pyrenaicus, assembly GCA_019455555.1. NCBI lineage: Eukaryota > Metazoa > Chordata > Mammalia > Eulipotyphla > Talpidae > Galemys > Galemys pyrenaicus. Next base: position 34,874 of record JAGFMF010010113.1, read on the forward strand.
CTGTGTATGGTTTCACTTAGCATTCACCCCGCCCCTCTGTAACCCTACAGACAGTAACAGTTGGTCCACGTGTTTTTGCAGCCCCTATATTTTCAAATTTGCTTTCTCACTAAAATTTGTTTGTAACCCCCAAATCACCACTCCCCGTCTTTCCTTGGTCATCCACAGAAGTGATCACAGAGGTGAGAATGTGGGTCAGCCAGGTCACTTTACTCTGTCTTCCCTCTCAACTCTGAACTGTAAACAAGTATCTTTAATCACCGCACTATGAACCCTCTGCAGGCATGGCAGCAAGAGTTCGATCCCCAGACAGGGAGCTGACCCACATGGCACAGCAGACCTCTCCTGTCTTAACCGCTGCTCCCCTCAGCAGTGTATCTCAGTGGATCTGCCTGTTCTGCTCCCCACTCTGTCTCTGGTGAATTCTCTCACCCCCCTGCACCTCTGGCCTGTACCCCAGTTCTTGGATGCTTAAATAAATACATCTTTTTTAAAAAAAGCAAAAAACAAATGGCATGTCTTTAAACAGATGCACTCGACAAAGCTGTGTGTTGAGAGGCTGAGGAAAATGTGATCAGAGGCTGGTGGAAATGTGCTCCTCGGAGCAGTGGTTCGGCACTCACTGACTTGGGGCTCACAGAGCCGCCATAACTAGCCAGAATTCCCTGTGAGCGAGCTGGGGGGAGCCAGAGCAGAGCTTGGACTTGAACCTGGCCGGCAGGGCCCGTTGTCCTTCACTCGCATGAATGTGGCCTTGTGGTCAGTCTCCTGGGAACAGCAGGGGGCGTGGTCTGGAAGAAAGGTTTCTTTTTCAGGGCACCCAGGGACTGGCCCCTCCCTCCCCAGCACTGGCATTCCCTGGGCTCTCAGCCTCTCCAGCATCTACCTGAACACAGCAGCTCCTTCTGCCTGCCCAGGCCGTGGCGCAGAGCCGCGCTGGGCTGCGGTTTCCTCTCAGCGGGAGGAACACTGGCTCAGTGTCCTGGGCCGGGCGCCTCTACTGTCCCTCTGCCAAGTCAGCCTTGGAAGGGGGGCCCACAAAGGAGGTGTGTGTGCTGAGACGGGAGGAGGCCAGCTCGGGTCCAGACCAGCCCATCCTGTCTGCTGCTCTGACTGCCTGTTTACTCTCCGGCAGCCTGGCCCATCCCAGGTGGGTCCAAGTGAGCCTTTGGTCCTAGGCCCTCTCAGAGCCGCCCTGCGACCAGTCCCAGTCCCAGCTCCTGCCCTCGCCGCTGCGCAGAGCTTGAGCCATTCCGCAGTTCAGGAGGCAGTGTGTGTGGTGTGGGTTTGGGTGTTTTTCACTCCAGCTTCACTACAATAACTAAGGGGCTGTTATGAGGGGCCACTGTTTGCTTTTATTTTTTTTTAAAGATTTGTTTATTTATGCATACAAGAACTGGGATACAGGCCAGAGGTGTGGGGGTGTTGAGAGGATTCACCAGAGACAGAGAGGGGAGCAGAACAGGCAGATGGACTGAAACACACTGCTGAGGGGAGCAGTGGGTGAGGCAGGTGAGGTCTGCTGCGCCATGTGGGTCAGCTCCCTGTCTGGGGATCGAACTCGTGCTGCAGTGGCTGCTTATGCTTCATAGTGCTGCGACTCAACCCCTTGCAGCACCAGGGAAGTTCCTACTATTCGCTTTTAAAGGGGAATTATAAACCATTCAGTATTTGTCCTTTTGACCTGGTCATCATCAGCTCTGCCACTCTTGTCTTACATTGTTCTCTTCTCAGGAGTGGCTATAGTGCTGAGGTTGATGACCTCCACCCTGGAGTATCCCCTGCTAATTGTAGTCTGAGAATAGGGGTGCAGGGAGCACTCACAGGGTCGTGTGAGGACACAGCAACTGAGGGGGCTCAGAGGCCTCATGACTCTGGTCCAAGCAGCTGACAGGTGGGTTTGGAGCCACCCGGCAGAGAGCCCGAGGGCCCAGCTGTGGGGCCGGGAAAGGAGTGAGCAAAACTGGGTGAAGGGCCCTGAAACCACCCTGAACTTTTATCCCCAGAAACTGCAGCTCAAGGTCATGGAGCAGTGGGGGCAGCCGAGGAGCGTCCGGACACCAGCCTCTCAGGTGCAGGGCTCAGGTGAGCTCATGTCCCGTGCACATGTGTGCACATGCACTGGCGGCTGGGGGCACCCAGCTTGGCACGCAGCCTTGGCGTCCAGCTGCGCTGTAGGGAGAAGAGCAGAGCTCAGCGGTCAGAAAGGCCGAGACAGGCAGCCGGCACCCCCGGGGCAGGACTGCACCTTGCCCTGCCATCTCCTGGCACCCGGCTCGGTGCCTGGCCTGCAGTTTCTGTTCTGTGAATCTTGTTTGCATGGATGAAGGAACTAATTCATGCAAAAACGAGTGGTCTGGGTTTCACTGTGGCTGCTTTGGGGAAGTTATTGTATAATGCTGGCCTCCCTTTCTTCATAGTACGATTGTTAGTGCACAGTCACGAGGCCAGCCGCTGGGCTTGAATCCTGGCTCTCCAATTACTTAGCCTTATGCCCCTGAGTAGTCACTGAGCTTCAGTTTTACCACCTGTAAATTGGGAATAATACTCTTGCTCAGAGGGTCACTGGGCAGATTAAGTGAGTTACCGTCACACGGAGCATTTAGAACGGAGAAGCACTTGGCATTGGCTGTTGACATGTTTAAAATGAAGGTAACGTGCGCCTGGGTGTTAGGAGCCCGGGGCTTTGTTTTCCTGTGTGTGAGCCTCACGACACCAGGTCCTTGTACTGTTGAATGTTAAATGAGGAAGGGTCCTGGCCAGGGCCCGAGAGCCTTAGAAAATCCTAGGTTAAAAATTAGAAAGGTTGCTGTCTTTGCAAAGTGCTCTTTGACATCTCAAGGGGGAGTGAAGGATCTTGCCTGCTGATTTGACCACAGAGCTCTACCTTGCTTTCAGCTAGGATGGGGTTCCACAAGAAAAGTATAAATATAAAAAAAAATATATAAATAAATATAATATAAATAAAAAAGTATAAATATAAAAAAAAGAAGTATAAATTCTTTTCCCCTCTATTTCCCCCTGGAACCCTGGCGCCATCTTGCTCATTTCATCCTGTGGCATCCAGGGAAATACCAAGGCTCATCTCCCTGGGCTTCAACCTGAGATAGGAGTCAAGTGGTCAAGCTGACACCAGAAGGTGGCCAGTTCTTTAAGCCAGGCAGCGAGCAGGCAGGCATCATCATGCCCCCAAGAGGAATGTGGGCCTAGGTGTATGTGAGCCCGTCACAGAAGCCTGGTGTGGGCTGCAGCTGATTAAAATTCAGTTGTGTTGGCCAGTGGACGCCTCTCCAAGGATGATGGAGAGGAGGCAAGGCCCATACTTGCTCACCATCGTGCAGCATCCTTCTTAAGTTTCTGTTCCTTTCCAGACAATTCTCATAGCTGTCAATAAACTGTTCATGCAGTGACAGAGGCAGCAGGGACTCCTGCAAGTAGACCACAGCTCTGGGTGTGGATCTTGGCTCTGTCACCTGACCATGTCACTTAAGCTTCCTGAACCTCAGTTTCCTATCTATAATATGCATGAATTCTATCTCATGCTGTGGTTAGAGTAAAAAAAAATGAGAAGAAATTAAGTAACTGGCACATACTTGACCTTCAGTCATTGGTAGTGCTTTTTTTTTTTTTAAAGATTTACCAGAGGTGCAGGGGGTGAGAGAATCCACCAGACAGTGGGGAACAGAACAGGCACATCCAGATCGACTGAAACACACTGCTGAGGGGAGCAGCGGGTGGGGCAGGAGAGGTCTGCCTGCACCGTGTGGGTCCCCTCCCCGGCCAGCACAGGGATCGAACTTGTGCTGCAGTGGCTATGGTTTGCTTCATAGTGTGTTGCTTAACCCACTGCGCCACCAGGGAGGGCCCACTGGTAGCTCTTTTTAAAAAGCTGGAGAGAAATCATCTCTCTGGTTTCATAATCCCTGTCTAAGGCTCCCATTAGCAGAGAGTCTGTCTTCAGGGCTCAGATCTAATCTGTTGTGAAAAAGAGGGAAGCTGGATTTTGCAAAAGGCCTCTCTCATATTCCTGTTTCTCTCCGTTCAAATGTCTATCTCAGGAACTTAAAAAAAAAATCCTGCTAAGTCACAACTAATGAGACCCTCAGTTTTGCCACATTCCACTCTCTAAGTGTTCTGCAAGTCCCTACTGTGTGTCAGGCAAACTAGAAGCTGGAGTTCAAAAGCACTAGGAACAAGGGTCCTGTTCTCAGGAATTGCTGTATTATAGACCCCCAAAGGCAGCCTATCCTGACAGTATAGTGTTACTCATAGAAGCAGAACTTGTGCTTGAATCATGGATATCATGAGGCCAAAGAGTAATTTACTGTCCTTGGAGGAGACAGGGAAGGCTTTACCTGACAGAGCATACTTGAGTGGGGTTTTGAAGGATGAATAGGAGTTTGCCTAGTAGACAGAAGAAGCAAAATATTTCTTAGTAAAACAGTGTTTCCAGTCTACTCCCAAGCATCTCTCCTTTCTGAGACTAGTATGGATCCTTCCACCATTATCAGACTTTGTGACTATGGGTAAGTCATTTCTTCTTTCTGAGCCTCAGTTTCCCGTTTGTCAAATGGGATCACTTCCAACTTTTTTTTTAATATTTATTTATGCATACCAGAGCTGGGTGCAGTCTGGAGGAGTGAAGGGTGAGAGGATTCACCAGAGGCAGAGTGGGGAGCAGAACAGGTGGATCTACTGAAATACACTGCTGAGGGGAGCAGCGGGCGATGCAGGAGAGGTCTGCTATGCCATGTGGGTCCCCGCCCTGGCTGGGGATCAAACTCATGCTGCAGTAGCTGGCCATAACTTGACAGTGCTGTGACTTAGCCCCTGCACCACCAAGGAGGCCCCACTTCCAACTTTAATGCACTGTGATTGCATGTCTATATCAGCCTTAGGTAATAATAATTCTTAAAAAGTTCTCATGTTTGAAAAGTCTTCAAAAGTCTGATATTTTTTTCTTTCAATGCACAAGCCCAATCTTACAAAACTGGTCACACTCTTCATTTGAAGGGAAACTGGTTTGTGGGTTGAAGGGACTTCCCCTTTGTCAGTAAGTGGCAGAGTCCAGCCTCAGACCAAGGTCTTTTGACTCAGTGTTTGGGGTTCTCTCCACTGTTACACATGACCTGTCACCAGTGCGCCTGCATCGCTCTGTGGGTTACACATAAACGATTCTTGACATGGAACACTTGCTTTGCTTCGGGCTGCGTCAGCTGTTGTTGCTGGTGGACTGGGAGGAGGATAGAACGAAGTGTGCCAAAGGTGCCGGGCGCCTGCCCTGAAGAAGCGGCTTATGTGACAGAGGCAAACTGGCAAAGTCCGACGAGGGGCAGGAGGTGGTGTCTGGATGATTCTCGAGGGAACACTGTTTTAGCCACAGAACAGGATAAAGTCTGGGACAGCAAACAGGGGCACAACTGAAGCAAAACTGAGGGCTAAATGCAGGGTAAAAATAAACTCCTGCCCCTCAAGTTTCTCTGGGCCCTCCCTGGTGGTGCAGTGGGTTAAGCAACACACTATGAAGCAAACCACAGTCACTTCAGCATGAGTTCGATCCCTGCTGCTGGCCGGGGAGGGGACCCACATGGTGCAGCAGACCTCTCCTGCCTCGCCCGCTGCTCCCCTCAACAGTGTACTTCAGTCAATTTGCCTGTTCTGCTCCCCGCTCTGTCTCTGGTGAATCCTCTCACCTCCCTGGACTCTGGCCTGTACCCCAGCTCTTGTGTGCATAAAGAAATCTTTAAAAAGGAAAAAAAAAAACAAAACTCCTGCCCCCAAGTTTCTCTATCCACTTACCTGCCTCGGTTTTCTTCATCGCACGTATCATCCGTGTCATTCCCCCCTCTTGGCCCAGTGTCTGACTTCCCTGACTAGCTGTGAGCCGCAGCAGAGCAGAGACTGCTGACCACACCTGTGCCTCCCACGCTGCACGCACGGCCGACGCCAAGAGCTTCATTAGATACAGTGAGTGCGCGGCTGAATGACTAACCGATGATACCTTCACTTGTGATCGGCCACCTCCCACTGTCGTAGGCAAGCTTTTAGCCAAGTGGTTCCCACCCTTTGCTGCACTGGAGTCCCCTGGAAGCTTTCAGATCAGCTAACACCTGACCCCCGCCGTCCGTTTGGATTTAGTTGCTATGGAGCACTAGCTGGACATTGACATTTTTTAAGTTCCCCCAAGTGAGTCTCGTGCGCAGTGCAGTTTGGAAGCCACAGCTTTACTAGAAGGTCCAGACTCGGGAGCAGGGAAGGTGGACAGTGGCGTTGAAGGAGAGGAGAGTCATCTGTGTTCTCTTGGGTTTGCAGGCCCAAGAGAAGTTACCAAGAGTAGAGGAAAAGCTTTTTCCTCCTTGCCCTCACCCGATCCAAGTCAGAAGAAGACCTCGTCTGACTTGCTGCTCCCCTCCTACCGCCTCCTCTTCGAGGGTTGAATGAATCAGAGGAAACCCGGGTTCCCTCACCAATTTCCCTTCTAGTTGGGTTTCCATGAGTAAGAAAATCCATTGGTTAAGTGCACACAGGTTGACAAAACTAGAGCATGGTCTCCCTGGACCTTCGCCAGGGTCCAGAGTTAGTGAGACCTGCTTCCATCCCGTCTGCACAGCGTCCAGGCAGACATTGGACGGCATCTCCCATGCCCCCGGGCAGATGGTTGGGGGTCTGCTTCTGAGCCTGCTCTGCCACTAACTGTGCAGCCGTGAGGAGAGATGCTGTTTCTCATCTCTGGGCTCATTTCCACTTTGGGCAAATGAATGGTTACACTAGACCAGTGATTTGAAACCCTTTTAAAGCCACAGAACTCTGTGTTCACATGCAGTCTCCTGTGGCAGTCTACATGTGAACTGAATGGAATGGAGCTATTCTTAGTGCTTGCTTGGAGCAACCTCCTCCTTTTTGTGAGTTGTCCACAGACCCCTAAAGGCCATCAAGAGCCTATTTTGAGAACTACTATCCTGATACTTTTTTCCAATTCTGATAATTGTGTAGGTGTCCTCTGGCTGTTCATTTGGCTCGTGCTGGTTGCTTGGCTAATGTTAACATAGGGTAATAACCAGAGAGCTCTTACCTGTTATAAGACACTGTACGTACTCAGCCTGTCCTTCCACATAGCCCCAAACATGTGCAAAACATCACTTCTTTACACCATCCGAGGTTGAGCTAACCCCTGCATGGCGAAGCAGAAGGGAAGTGGACATAACTGGAAATCAGAGAGAACTCATTATTTTCTCTCCCCTGGATCACCCCAATGATCACCTGTTTTCTAACCCCCTCCATTTCTGGAGGCGGTAACTCCTGCTCATTAGCATTCTGCCCGCTTCTCTCTGGCTTTGCCCTTCAATGTCACGGGAGTATTCTCATATCAACAATGGCAGCATCAGTTTCACATCATAAAATGACTTAATCAGAGTGACGTGCAGATGAAAAATATTCTTGGATACATTCCCTGGGAGAGGATTTCTGTTTTAAAAGAGATTGTTCTTTCTCCTGAAAAGGCGAATCGGACCCCATAGGAGACTCACGGCCCTGGGCAAGCATCGTAAAGGGTTCGGTGCCCCATCTGCAGATTGGGAAGGGGAGGGCTCTTTACTAATGGGGTAAGACAGCCCACTCTCATCACCCTCAGTAAAACGCCTCGGTAGGAGCAGGGAGCAGTGGGTTTCAGTTGCTGTTCATTTGGCTTTGGGCAAATTCCCAGCTTTCCCTGAGGCTTAGTTTTCCCATCCATAAAATGGGGGAAGAGCACACCTATCCAGAGAGGCCTGCCAGCTTAAAGTAGTGTGATAACAGGACATCTGAAACACAGTCATGCTAAGGGATCAGACAGCTAACTCGACCTCCTCTGCCCCCAGCCACACAGGTGGGACTATTGCCAAATAAGTCTCTCCCAGGTCCCTTTGAACAAAGGACACGGAGACCTCTGGAAGTCCTAGCCCCAACTGGAGCCCCGAGCTCCCACATTCCTTTTCAGATAGTCAGCCCCCACCTCCATCCTAGCACTGCTGCTCTGAACCCCACGGAAGGCATCAGAGCCTCTCCTGAAAGTCCCACATGCTGCTTCAGGCTCGCACCCTCACCTCAGTTCTTCCCAGCCTCTTGTCAGATGCTAGTTAATAATGGCTGCTGTTTACTGACACCTGCTACGTGCCATGTCCTGTTCTAAGTATTTTATGAGGCCTCCGATCCTCACAATAATCCTAAAACACATACTGTTATTACCTGTAATCTACAGATGAGGAGACTGAGACACTGAGAATTAAACTTGCCTGGGGCCTCCCGGGCTCATTCCTAATCACTGTGTCAGCAGGGGCTGTCCATGCTGCAGTGACTGGGAGTCAGCCAGTGAGTGCCGTCAGCATGGAACGCATGGTGCTAGAGACTCTTTGTTGTTTCATGTACAACTCGAGGTGGAAACAGCATTACCTGACTCCCCGCTGGTAGCTGTAGAGCAAGACGCAAGCATGTTCAGTGCTAGCGTCTCGTGAACCTTCCTCTCTGCCATGCCGCTTGTCAGGACAACCATCTGAGATGCTCCCCACCCTTCCACCTTTGGAAAAAATCAAGGGCTTTTGAAAATGTCCACCAGGCTATTCCAGGTGGGGCCTGGACCTTCTCTGCTCACCTCTAAGGGAGAAGGCTAGGACACAAAGAACAACTATCACCTTGGCTTTCTGCTTCTCCTTCCCCGTTCTGGGTGGTCCTGTATTGTGACCTGCTCTCTGGAGTGCCCTCATCCTTAGGGATAACGTGACACTCAAAAGGGAAGAGGAGAAACCAAGATAGCAACTCTGGATTCAGCCACACCCTAAAACCTCTTAGGACGAAGCTGAGCTAAAGGTCTCAGGGTGGAGTGGGGAAGACAGAACAGGCCGAGGGTGTGTTCATGTACCTAGTTCATGTACCACACCTCTGAGGAGTGCCTAAAACTGAGTACTCGCTGTGCCAGGGTGCACAAGCCATGGGGTAGACTATGCCCTTTCCATTCTTTAGGTGAAGGCTTCACCAGAAAAATAACAAAACTTGTACCGAGACTCACAACTGGAAAACTCAAACCCAGGTCTGTCTGATTCCGAAACCAGGGCTCTTTATGATACACCATGTGCTCCTGTGTTTTAGGACTGTGGGGTGCACACACATATGGTGAGAAATAGCCTGTGTTTCCACACATCGATCTCTACATGGCAAAAACAAAGGAGAGGCCCAGGGTGTTGGAGTTTCCACCTCACTCCCACAGCTCCAGCCTGCCCTCAAGTGCAGTCCCCTTGCCAGGAGGCCTCTTGTCACTGCCTTTCTGGCGAACCCTCAGTGGGTCTAGGAGTCCCAGTGGGACGCTTTGCCTCAGAGACAGACTGGTAAACAGAGGGGCAGCTGGGGATTTATTTGCAGTATAGGGGAAGAAGACGCTGGAAACAAAGAGCCAGAGAGAAAGGACTAGAAAAGCTAAAAAGGTGTGTGTGTGTGTGTGTGTGTGTGTGTTTGTGAGAGAGAGAGAGACAGAGACAGAGACAGAGACAGAGACAGAGAGTCAAAGCACCTAGCTACCTTGTTCACCACAAAGTGCCACCTTATTTGGCCAGTGAAGACTCAGAGAAGGCAAAGGTGGCTTCATCTTGGTTTGAGTCAGTCAATTAAAAAGGTAAATCTTCCCCCCAACTGAATGCAACATCAAATCAAAGAGAAACCACATTTGCAATATTTGCTGCTTTACACTTTTGCCTTTTCATCCAGAGCATGGTGCAGAGTTGTGAGCACGGCACATTTTTGACATAAACTGTATTTACTAGGACTCAACAGAAGGGGTTCTCCCCCTTTTTTGTTTTTTCAGTCCTTGCTGCTGCTTGGTTCTTAGTGTTCCTGGGGTGCTTATAAAGGCAGCTTTGACTTTACACAAAACGACTAGAAAGTTGTGAGTAGTGTTTAGAATAAGAATCAATCTCTCGGTGAGGTGAGGGACAGGCGAGAAAGGAAGGTTGGCAGGTCTTCGTTTGGATCTGCAAAGGTGAGCTTGCAAGTGTTGCCAGAAGTGCAGCGGCAACTTCTAACAGTGAGAGTGGCCTGAATGGACATTGTTGGTCGCCGGGCAGTCGCGTGAGTTTACAAATCCTGCGTCCCAGGAATTCCAGGACTCAGGCTGTCCCAATCACGCGGCTGGAACCTTGCGGCGCGGGCTCGGGCGGGCCTAGGCGAGCTCCACCTTGCGAGCAGTCACCCAGGCCCCAGCTTAGGGCCAGCGCCCCAGCCACCTGCCCTACCTTAAGGGCGGGGTTACCTGGACTCCGCCCCCCGCGGCTCGGGTTCCCGGGGCGCGCTTTCGCCTTCTCAGGCCCCGCCCCCGAGGCGAGACCCCGCCCCCTCGATCCCGGAGCCCGGGCGCCTGGTGATGTCACGGCCGCTTTGATACAAAGAGCCCTTCGGCCCACGCGGGTCTCCCGGCAACGGGCGCGGTGGGGGCGGGGCCTGCGCCTCGCACCAGCGTGGAGCCCTGCGAGCCGCGGCGGCGGCGGGATTGTTCCTGCGCTCGCGGCGCTGCTCGCCGCCTCCGTGCCCTCCCGCCTTCCCGCGCCCGCCGGCTGCCCGCCCTCTGCAGCGCACCGACCCGCCACCAGACGCTGGATGCGCACCCCACCAGCCCTGGGGGGCCAGGTAAGCGGTGGCTCGGGCTCGCGGGGTTTTGGCGGCTCTCACCTGGCCCGAGCCGCGGCCAGAGCCGGGGAAGTTGCTTAACGCGGAACTTCGCCCGCCGCCCAGCGCCGGTCCCCTCCCGGTGAGTGACCGCCCTCTGGGCCCTGGCCGGGGCAGCCAAGTTACCTGCGTCCCGGCCCGCTCGGCCACGGAGATACCGGGCCCTCTGCGCGTGCCAGGTGCGGGGCCAGGACTAGCCTCGCGGCGCGGGGCGAAGAACCGCTTTCAGCTCAGTTTCCAAAGTGTTTTGAGGGACCTAGTGGGTGGGGAAGGGGCTCGTTTGCCCGTCGTCACACCTCCGCTCTCAGGGCGTCCGTCAGGCCCTCGGGACCGGCGTTGCCCTGGCTCCCTGCCCTTCGCCCTGTCAGGTCCCCGAGGAGCTGTAGCTGGCGAAGTTTTCCAGCTCCCGGTGCTGCGTGGAGCCCGATTGCCCGAGCTTTCCTGTCTTTCTGAGGCGCCTCCCCGAGCGAAAAGTGAGGGACTGTCCAGTTGGGAGGTTGGGGGCAGCTGAGGTGCCGCTGAAGCGGAGGTGGGTGGGAGCACCCAACACTTTGCCCTCCGGGTGCCAAGAGCCGGGCTCCCCTGGTAGTAGCTGCTTGTCGTCACAGCCATTTCTCTGCGGGGACCAAGGTCTCCGAGGTCTTGGCGAAGCAACCTCTGGAGAACCATGCCTGTGCTGTGGCAACCAGGTCCCTTCCGAGCCAGGCTTTATGACTTTCCGTTCCTGCACCACCGCTGGTGTACCTCTTTCCTTTCTCCCGAGCCCTGCTCTCCCGCAGATGGCTGGAGGGGGTAACACTTGGGACGTCCACTCTCCCTTGACTGACATATTCTTCCTTGACTTACGTTCTCAGAGTATGATGGCGCTGTGTGGCAACCCCCTGGGCCAGTTCCTAGTGAGCCATGGAACCTCTGCCCTCTTCCTGGAGGCAGGTGGTAATCGCTTGGGCTCCTGGGAAAGGGGTGGGGCTGGCACATCTTTGGGGGTTCCCCAGGTCCTTCCATTATAACCGGCGGTTATAGTGATTGCCAGATTATGGAAAAAGGAATTTCTAAGGGTAGAGGTTTACCAATTGTGTTCGTGTCTGACCTCTGAAATAGGTATCTCTGTATCTCCCTCCCTCCCTTCTGGAACTATGTAACCGAGACTTCACACAGACTGCGGTTTACCAGGGTCTTGCTGCCAGACACCAGCTTCCCAGATGGGCTGACTCAAACATTAGCCTGCTGATCTGAGGGGGGGGAGGGCTGTTATACAGGACACTGCCCTGCCCTCAAGGTGTTTACAGCCCGTAGGGAGATTGAAAACCTGGGTCAAACTGCTCCTTGTCCAAGTCCTCTGAGGCCCCAGGCAACTAGATCTGGGTTGCTCTCAGGTCCCTATGATTTCGACCCTGGAGTGCGTGGCCTGCAGGAATAAAGGAAGCCAGTGAAGAACTTGGAACTTGAGTACACAGACTTGAGTTCCCCAGCTTGGGGTAAATGCCTGCTGGGGAACAACTTTATAATTTGGGGGATCCTGGACTTGGGTGGAGGGGGTGGGGCAAATGACTAAGGTCAGCATGAGATAAGATTAGGGGAGGGGCTTGACTAGCCAGACTTGGTGAGCAGACAGGGAGGTGTGACCTTTGCTTTAAGGAACACCTGTAGCAGAGACTGCTTGGAGCCTCTCCACAGAAAGGACTTTTAGTCAGGTGAGGGAAGAAACAGAAGAAACTGGGGGCCCCAGTAGTAGCCTGTACTGGGGAAGCGTTGGGCGCTAGCCTGAGAACTTCCTGTTGGGTATCTCACTGACCCCCACTCTCCTTCCTCCTTCAGAGCATTTGTGCCCCTCCCCAAAGCCCACCAGCCTCCTAGCCCCCTCCTCTCCAGGTGGGATCAGCTGCCTCCCACACCCTGGGTTTTTTCTTCAGCATTCTCCTGGCTCTCACCTTCTTGTATCTCCTTACCCATTAACTCCTCCTCCCCCAAAGTGGCTAAAATTTCTTTTCATAGCCAGTCCCTCCTCTGAGATGTGGCGTATTATGCCAAGAGATATTTCACAACTGATCCTGCTTTGAGGGGCTTCACAGTTTCACTTTATATATTTTAGGTGCGGGTAGGGAGGACGTGGGAGAGACTCCTAACAAAATAGCACGCGAGCACTTCCTGAAGGCAGTTATCTCAGGGGTACAGGGTCTTCCATGGGGGAGGGACAGCTGGGCAGAGGGTGCCACCTTAGACCCTGCACTCTACACTCCTGATGCAAGGCTCAGTGTGTTTTGGAAAGGAAGCACCCTGATGTGGTCAATGGGGCACAGTGCCTGGGTTTTGCCAGCCTTGTAGGGTCCCTGGGGTCGGGCTGTTTCCCTCTGAATTCTGCTCTGGTGTTCTTGCCTCAGTTACTGGGCTTTGATGACATGCCGATTTGGCAGGCCCACCTGGGGCCTGGTGTGTTCTTTTCCCCTGATGGGGTTTGGTCTGTCAGGTAGCATTCCAGGGCAGACCCTTCCCCATTTCTGTTTAGCGAGCTCCCATGTAGGACATTGTCCGTCAGAGGGCAAGCAAGTATTCATTCCACAAATATTTGAGTGTCTATGTAGATATGTGCTGGGCGCTAGGGATACAGCAGTGGCACAGACTACCATCTGCCTTCATGGAGCTCACCTGATGGCAGATGGGCAGGCAGACAAGTAGAATTGGCGGAAGAGATGGCAGAAGAGAAGGCAGGGCGGTAGGGGGGTGGTGGGCAAGGTGCCATGTTATTTATTCAGGTAGTAGACAAGTCCTTGATGTCTCCCTGGCATTTGTGGGCATGAGCCCTTGGTCTCCTGACCAGGAAGCTAACCAGGGAGGGCCAGAGCACGGAGTGCAGAACTGGGTCACACTGGCCTGAGTCAAAGGGCCATAGTGCAAGAACATCACAATGAATGTAAGCAGGTTTGAGGGTGCTTGGTAGGGTGTTTTGTTTTGGTAAGGTGTTTTATATTACAGCATATATGGCTGCCGTTTTACAAATTATCTACATATCAATCCCGCATTTATGAGTTAAGTATGGCTTCTCCCCCCCACCCTTTATAGGCCCTTGTCCCTTTCTCCTCCCCCCTGCTTAACCTCAGGACCCTCACTGTTTTCTAATGTCCACTAGTTTTGTATTTTACTTTGTCAAATCTTCTGCTATGTAACTGTTAGTGTTTGTTTTTGTTATCCTGACTCGCTTTACTACTAAGTCCCTCGAACTTTGTCCACTTTGCTGAATTTGATGAAATGGCTGCATTTCATCTTTCCTCATGGCTCAGTGGCATTCTACAGTGGGTGTTGTGCGTTTTTAAGAGTGGGCAAGGAAGTCCTCACTGAGAAGGTGGCGTGGTGACAAAAGACCTATAGGTAGAGGGAGCAGCAGCTGCAAAGACCCCAAGTAGTGTCATGGCTGGTGAGGTGTGTCCATGGAGTGAGGGGAGGTCACTATGTTTGAAGGGAAAGCCAGGGGAAGGGGCAGAGATACGGGCTCAGAGATGAAGTTGGGGGAGTGCCGCTGCCCAGAGACAGCCCGGAACCCCAGGAGGGGACCAACAGTCCAGACTGGAATCCACCAGCACAATAAGCATTCCATTGCTCTGTCCTCCTCTTTATACCCTCGGGTTGAAGGGTTTGGGCACTGAGGCTGTCATCAAAGCAGTGTCTGTGTGGCTTCCTGCTGTGGCCCTCGGTCCCCCTCAGGCTGGGTTGGGTCATATGAATATCAAAATAGGTCTTGCCACATTGTTGTTGCCACCGCTAGCTCACATTGATCCCACAGAAACCACACAGTGGCCCACAGAGAGCTGCGTCTAAGCAGGCAGAGCCCTGTTGGGTTATTTCCCTTTCCCACAGGTCGCAGGAGGTCGCAAGTCGGTGCTTCGGGGCCAAGTCTGGCTCAAAAGACCCAAGAAATCTCTGGTGCTTGTTGACCCTCTGCCGGCCCCTGCGAGGGCTCTGCTTTCCCATCTCCCTGGGACCCCAGACCTCACTTAGCCCCAGGGAACACCTGCTTGCTCCTCTCCCCCTGCCCGTGGGCAGTTTGCAGCATGGGTGTGTGCCCTGGTCATCTTCAGGAGCTCACAAGACGCTCACCTGGACAGCAGCTTTGGATTTAATCTCTTTCCAGCCCAGGCCTGCAAAGTGTGCGTGCAAAGTGTGTGCTGGTGTGAGCGCAGAGGTAGAGAACGGCTCCGTGACCTGGCGTAGTGATTCACTGGGTCCCATGGAGTTCTGAGGAAGCAGCCCCAGTGGTCAGAGCGGTGGGGTCGCAGGCAGGAACTATAACTAGGCTGCCCAGGTAGGTGCCACTAACCTCCCTCTGAACTGCCTTTCATAAATGGGAAGTTATTTGTCTGTTGGGCACATTTTAATTGATTCAAACTGCTTCATCTTCCCAGACAAGTAGGTTCTTTCCCAACAATGTAAACATGATTCAGATGGAAACAAAGCTCTGTAGCAGCTATTATTAACATCTGTGGCCCTGCTCATGGGAGCCTTTCTCTTTTACAGGATCAGAAAGAGGAAGGCCTGAACAGAACTCTAGTGTGGGAGAGTGGGTGGGAACTCTCTCACTCTTGAGTCATCTTTTGCATCCCCACCCTCCTCTGCACTCTGCAAGCTGATTGCCATAAAAAGGGAACCCATGTTCCAAGTAGCCAGTGCTGACTGCAGTGGACTTGGGCTAAGGGAACTGAGGGTGTCTGTGTGTTCTTAGCATCAGACGTCAGTCTCCCTCCTGGAAAGGAAAGAGAATTGAAGCAAGTATCTCCTTTCTGCTCACTGTTTTCCTGGGAGAAATACCCACCTCGAAACTACGGGCACTGTCATTGATCGATCGTTCCATCACCAATGCCTATTTTCTAAAAGTAGGGAAAACGTTTTGGAGCTAGAAAACACATGGGTGTAGGTGCTGGCGCTCCTGCTTGCTAGTTGGGAGACTTCGGGTTAGTTACCTCACATTTCTGAGCCACAGTTTCCCCATCTGTAGATAGTCTGATGAAAGATAAAAGGAGGTTCTGACACTCGCTTGGTGGGTGCCTGAGGGATGGTTGAGTTGTTGGAAAAGCAAGGTAGTATAGTGCCCAAGGGCCTGGGCCCCAGACTGGATCCCTAGATTCAAATCCTGGGTTCAAGTCCTGCCTCTGCCAGTTGTTATTTGTGGAATCTTAGGCAAATTATTGAACCTTTCTGTGCCTCAGTTTCCTCATCTGTAAAACAAGGATGGTGCTGGTACCTCCTTCGAGTGGTTATGTGGATCAGATATGTAAATGTATGAAAAGCACTTCAAACAGTGCTGGCATATTCTCGAGCTGTTATTTTTAGTTCCTGCAAGCTTTTACTGGTTTGATTTTTATGACTGATAACCTTAGCACCTAACAACTTCAGGATGTCAGCAGTGAAACAGGAAGGTGTCAGGGGAAAAACTCTACTACCTGAGGGCACCCACAGAAGAAACAAACTCTTCTTCCACCACTTCTGTGTTTTTAAATAAACCATCATGGCCTCTGCAGACACAGACTTGGGCTGGAGTGAGGTGACTGGTGCCTACATGGCAATCTGTGAATGAGATGCAAAGCACTTTCTGAGGCGATAGCCATCTCCCTGGGGCCTGCATGGGGTCACACCTGGCCTTTCCTCCTGGAGGCTGCCCACTAGGCCTGTGCCCGTCACCTCCCTTCGTTTGGCTGTCCATCCACTCATGCCCAGCTGGAAGAGCCGGCTTGGAGCGGCGCTGCCAGTCCCTCGCCGTCAGCCCGTGGTGTCTGCTCTGGGCAGGCTGTGGGCTCTGGGACGTCTGGAGGGGGGCCAGGAAGGTGGCTCTCTGCAGCCATCTGGCCACTTTGGGTGAGTGCCCTTGGTCATTTTCCAAGGAGCAAACCTACCTGTTCCTCTAGCCTGGCTGCTCAGAGGTCTGAGCTCCTGAGGCTCCTGAGGCTGGTCTGGCGGGGTTCCTGTGGGAGGCGGTCAGAACAGCCTCTGCCTGACAGAGCTCAGGAGTCTTGCATGGATGGCCTCCTGGCCAAATGAGGGTCCTTTTTGACAAGGCAGGTCTGACCAGCACATCCCTATAATCACCTGCCAGATTACATCTGTTTTTCAGTAATGAAGCCTCTTGCCACCATGGAGACGAGTGTGAGTGCTCGTGCACATGTGTGCGCATGTGGTTTTCTGCCCCTCAGCGCGCACACAGTCTAAGGGCTGTGACCAAATTGCAACTCTAAATTTAGGTTCACACTGTGTTTTTTAGATTCTAAGACACACACCCCCCTCTACATCCTAACATCTTCCGTCAGTATGTGTCGTCCATTCACTGGTGTGTTAAGTTCCAGCCACAGCATGCGTCCTTCCTTGGTATACTTGAACTCCTAAAATGAAAGGTGTCCTGGATTTAATGAAACACAGAAACTACATCTTTTGCTCAATTTCTCTGAAGAAGGGAACAGAGAACCCTTATAGTTTAAGGCAGTGAACTTTGACTTGGGCTGACCTAGGCTCAGATTCCAGCTTTGCAGCTCACCAGCCGCTGATCTCAGAAAGTAGAGCAACCTCTCTGGGCCTTAGGCTCTTCTCTACCAAAGGTGGGTCACAGCTCCCGGGTCATCATGGTTGTGCAAAGGCGCCTGTCCTCGCGCCTCTCCTGCTAAGTATCATCTGCGGTCACGCTGCCGCGTTCCATCAGGGATGGGAACAGCTCGCCGACCTGCCCAGGGTGGCAGAAGAGAGTGGTGTTGTGGATGAGGGCTTCTTGACTCAGTTTATGATCCTTGAACCTCACCTCTTCCTTCCTTCTCCTCCTCCCCTCCCCCCACTTTGCCTGCGTTTTCATTTTCACATGTTTCCTTTTAGCAATTTTCTTTCCTCTCCCTTTCTGTAAAATCTTCCCACATGTCGCCCCTTTGAAGCTCCCTGTGGTGGGCAAGGGGAGGGCACAAATGCCCCTGGCTGGGGTGGCCCAGGCCAGGGGCGGGTCTAGTGTGCTGTGGTGTGTGCAGCCTTCAGCTCAAGTGCTGGTTCTGGTCCACTGGCTTTGCCAACCTGTTCCTGGGGCCGCAGGACTCGCCCTGAGACCTGAGAGGCTGCTCCAAATCTGAGTGTCCGGCGTTGCCATTGCCTGGTATCCAGAGTTCTCTCCCTGCTGTGCTGAAATCAGACCTTATTCAAATGCTAGCTCTGTTAATTCTGCAACTTTTGTAAGTCACTCAACCTCTTCGAGCCTGTTTTCTCATCAGAACAGTGGCTGATGCATAAAAATGCCTGGCACTTTATAGGTGTCTAATAGGTGTGTTCTTTGCCAGTATTCCTCAAATATCTGAGACCACCTTCGGTTTTTTTGTTTGTTTGTTTTGTTTTGTTTTAATTTATTTTTTAATGTTTCAAGTTGTGAATTTATTTTTTTTAGTGTGTGATTTATTTATTTTTTAAATTTATATATATTTGGCATCAGTTGTAATCCCCATGTATTCCCCATCACCATATCACCAGTGCACCATCACCTCAGTCCCCCGTGCTCCCATCTGCCTTCAACCCTCCCCCTCCCCCCACCCCACCAAGTGTCCCCAATTTGTCCTTGTCTTTTCATTTTTGGTTTTTGTGTCTTTATTGTTATTATTATCATTGTTCTTAACCTTGGGTTTTTTAGGTGCTAGGGCTTTGGGCACCCCAGACAGTAAACACCCTGATACAGACGGGGGTGTTCCTGACAGGTTACAGCACTGGACCTGTATGAGCAGGATGTGCCAGGACAGATTGGGGGCGGGGGTGGGAGTGGCAGTGAGCACGCTACCTGGGCACCTGTTCAGGGTGAGGGAGTGGCAGGGCTGGGGAAGGAGTAGGCTGGGTTTGGGGCGCTAGAGACACACCCCTGGGAGTGTGTAGCTGAGAAGGGGCCGCAGCGGGGCTCAGTGAGCGCGCTGGCTGCAGGGAGACATCCTGAAGGCAGCGGTGCCAGGCCTTATTTTGTCGGAGGGCTCCTCCCTGCCTCCCTGTCTCTGGAGATGCTGATGAAAGCCATAGCCTAGCTCCTCAATTTTGTGTGCACCCTCATCTTGGCGAGTTGGTCTCTCTGGCACAAGGGTGGGCCTCAGTCCTTCAAATGTATCAAGGGGTGTAAAAATTAAGCGAACCCTAAAAGACAGGGCTGCAGATGGCGTTAACTTTGCTTACAGAGCACCTCTATCAGCTGGCGTGGCGCCCCCAGGCACCCTCAGGAAGCAGGTTGCCACAGGGAGACAGGGAGAACCAGTGGGCTAGCTGGGCCACAGCTGGATGGGAAGCGTTCCCCTGGGGAATTCTTCTCTCCTTTAAATGGCATTAAGGGGTGGGGAGATGAGGATGAGGCCAGTGTCTCAGGGAGAGAGTCATAGGAGTAGTGTGTGTGTGTGTGTGCGCGCACACACACACATGTATACGTGTGTGTAGGGTTGGGATATAGATACAGAGGCTTTCTCACTGGGGCTTGTTTAGGGACCTTGTTTGTGATACAGGGAGGGATTATTTCTGGCATAAGCAATATAATGTGCCAAGGTGTGGGGGTGGTGTTAAGGTTGTACAGGAACTTGGGGTACAAGGGGAGGGGAGCAGTAGTATCATGTCCCAAAGACTGAGATTGGTTGCTTAGGGCTGTGTGTGCTGGTCTGAGCAGCTGGTTCTGTGCTGGTGGAACTCACACACTCTTTGAGCGGGTCTTGATGGACTATCAGTAGTCTCGGGAGCTTCCCCGGCCCATGCTCTGAGCCCCACGCTGTAATTGTGGTCAGCCTGCCCCCACTGTGGAAAAAAGCCCGGGTCCCTGGACCAGGTAGAGGTGCAGGACCAAAGAGGGTGCTCGGATCAAGCCCACTGGAGCACCGCTCAGTCTGGGCTGATGGGAGGCGGCCTGTCGCCAGCCCGCGTGACTCAGATTCGTCTGCACAGTCAGCGGGTCAGGTGGAGCCTTGGCTGTCAGCTGTAGTGTGCGCGGGTGCGCCGCTGGCTTCCCAAGGCTGAGAACTTCTGTGGCCAGGAAGGGCTGGGGTGGGTACCCATCCTGGCTTTAGGCTGTTCAGGTGTGCGCTCCCTGAAGCAGGCCTATCCCCGGGAAGTTCTCGTCACCTACTTTGCAGGTGGCCCACCGAACACGCCGCTCAGCCCACCCCGGGGCTCGGCGGGAGAGCCAGCTTTCCCATCCCACGCCGACATTTTAAGTTCTTACCATAATGACAAAATATGGAGCCCCTAAAGCAAGCCCCACAAACGCTTGACTGTGTGAGTAATTAAGCCCTCACTTCAAATAGTCACATCTTTAAGAGCTATAATTTGTAGCCCAAAATAGCTGTCTGCTCGAAGATCAGGAGAGCCCTTGATGTGCGCCCCTTTGGGCTGGCAGCCTGTTCACTGGCTCTGACCTTGGACTTGCCCCACACCTGCAGCGGTTTTCATCAGGGGACAGTGAGTCCAGTGGTTGGGTGGGAACTGCAGTTTCCTGGTGGGTACTTGGGAAATCTTTTGGGGGTGATTGCTGTTAAGGAGCTCCCGATGCAGGGTCATGGGGTCATACTTCTTGTGTGAGCACAGACAGGCATAGAGAAAAGTCACAGCATAACTTCAGGGGAAGGTTCTCATCTGCGAGGAGGGGGCTGTATTTCCCTGCAGGTTTAGGGTGAGAGGAGACCCAGCTCAGGGATGCACTCAGCGGCGCGGGCCCAGGGTGCCTTCCTCTCCTGTCTCAGGTGTGACTCCACCCAGCCACTCAGTGCAGACAAAAGAGCTTGTGTGTGGGTATGGGAGGTGGGGGGACACAGCCCACAGGAAGCCTTCCTTGACCTGTAGCTCCTCTGTTGGCTGACGTGCCTGGAATTCTTGAGGCTGACTGCTGGGTTTGGTTTCCAGATGTGGAAGCAATTTAAGCTCTGTTTTCATAAACCCCAGCAGTTTGCCTTCAAAATCCATGTTTGCATTTGAAAGTCAAGACCATCAACTCTATAAGGGGATAAGGGGTAGACTGTGTGGCCTCTTTGAGTCCTGTGGTTTAGGAAGTAAGTTCAGCTCTGGAACCCAGGGCTTTCTTGGGATAGTCACACCCCTCATGGGCTTGGTCCCTATGGGAGCAGAAGGTGACCCTGGGGCCACCTCCTTATTGATCATTTAGTCAAATTTGGCTGCAGCCCCTGCCTGGCCCATCTGTCACCATCACTGACCGCAGAGGGCCCGCCCTGGGGGGATGGAACCTCAGTTCCAGCGTAGCTAGCAGCTAGCGTCACAACCTAGCAAAGTCACAACCTGTCAACGTGCCCGAGCCCAGGAGAGGCGGCTATCTTCCCAAACTGACCACAACAGAGAGAAGAAATCTGTTCTGGACTGCAAGTAGCCAGAAATACTGCCTGGCATGGAGAAACTGGTAATATCTTGTTCAATTACTGAGCTCTGCTGACCACAGACGTGGCCTAACCCAGAACTAGGGGCTGTGTGGCGCGGGCCTGTGGCTCCTCGCTAACTACGAGCTCTTCCCTTGTAACTCAGTCACTGTAAGATAACTTTGCATTTGTGTTATAACTACACTGAATACAGTATTGAGACAGAAATTGTCATTGCAATTTCAAATGTTTTTTACTTAACTGCACCTTTAAAACATGCTACTACTGGGGCCTCTGTGGTGCTGCAAGGGGTGAAGTCTCAGCATTATGAAGCATCCTGCAGTATGAGTTCAATCCCCGGCCAGGGAGCTGACCCACATGGCACAGCAGATCTCTCCTGCCTCGCCCACTGCTCCCCTCAGTAGTGTATTTCAGTAGATCTGCCTGTTCTGCTCCCCACTCTGTCTCTGGTGAATCCTCTTACCCCCAAACCTCTGGCCTGCACCCCAGCTCTTGTATGCATTAATAATAAATCTTTAAAAAAAACTATGTCACTGCTATTGAGAAAACTTAAGAAATGGAAATAATTCACTTTGACTCCTATATAAGTGGCGTTTACAAAAATGTTGTTGTTTAAAAATATTTATTTATTTATGCACACAAGAGCTGGGGTACAGGCCAGAGTCCAGGGAGGTGAGAGGATTCACCAGACAAAGCAGGGAGCAGAACAGGCAGACTGACTGAAGCACACTACCAAGGGTGAGGCAGGAGCGGTCTGCTGCGCCATGTGGGTCCCCTCCCTAGATCGAACTTGTGCTGCAGTGACTGTGGTTTGCTTTATAGTGTGTTGCATAACTCACTGCGCCACCAGGGAGGCCCCCACAAAATACTGTCCTGGTATTCAGAAATCCACCACATTTCAGTCCTAGCAAATGCAGTCTCTTTGGAAGCAGCAGTATGTCAACATGACCAAGGAAGAGAATTCACCGGTTCTGAGGAGACCAGAAAAATACACACCAAAAACTAAGTCTGTTAAGGAAGTTTTAGAGATCCAGTAATTCTCCAGTACTGACCTTGAAGGAATTTTATTTTATTATCAGGGTGGAAAGGTGGCTGAAAAATTCAGAGTGAGCTGAGGGCTTTCATGTAGGCTCTTAGAGGGCAGAAGGAAAGTGCCAGAACAGACTAGAAGCTAAACAGCTGACATTTTTTTTTTTTTTTCCACAATTCTGGAGTCTCATGTCTAAGATCAAGGTGTTGGTGGGCTGGTTTGTTTGGACAGCTTGCAGATAGCTGTCTTCTCTCTGTACTTCATGTGGTGTGCATGCGTGTGCATGTGTGTGCATGTGTGTCCAGCCTCTGTTCACCAGTCAGATTAGACTAGGGCCCACCCTGATGACCTCATTTCAATTTAATAACCTCTTTTAAAGTTCTTGCCTCCATATAAAGTCATATTCTGAAGTTTTGGGGATTAAAACTTCAACATGTAAATTCTGGGTAGCTCTAATTCCACTCTAGCTAGGATGGTTCTCTGGAACCGTCCTCTAGGGAAAGAAGCAAAGGAGATGAGCAGAACCTGGTCTCCTGGAAGGTCTGAGGGGCGGGGTCACTCTGTGTGCATGAGAAGCCCACATTGGACAGGGCTTCACTGGAGATGACTCTTGGTCACGTGCTCTAGTTGCAAAGTTTCTGGTAATGTTGACTCAGAGTTCACCTTCTAGGGACGGTATTTATACAGCTCGAGTCCTCAGGGTCTGCTGACTTATCACGTGTAGCTAGACTGCTCACTGTCTAGCTCATGGGTTCATTTGCCCCTGTTTCTGTTGAATCTGCTTCTAGGAAAGTTGCATTTTTTAAGGATAAATTAGGTTCATTTTTCCATATGTAAATGGAGCTAAAGTTGTCAGGGAGTTTACACTTCACCAGTTCAAGTTTGGGACAACAGAACAGCAACAAAAGACCTGTAAAGAACTGCTCATGGCTGTAGATCCCACCGTTGGCCCTGGGAAGCCATCAAGGATGGGCTGGGCCATCAACCCACAGCACTTCCAAGGATTAGTATTGAAGCAGCATTCTGCCGTGGTTCCCAGCATGCACACGACACCACACACCGCCATATAACCCCTCCAACACTCTGATTCCATCAGCCACGCAAGTGTAACCCACGTTTCATAGAACACCCAAATCAGCCCCTATAACCAGGGCAGGCCATCATGGGGCCATGGAGGAGGAAGACCACATAATTAAGAATTTACACACCCCAGTTGCTATACAGCACAGCTACCATATTTGCTTTATCTCTTAATTATAGAACTTGTTTATGGGAACCATTTGAAAGAAATTAGGTGAGCTCGCATAAGAAAACTAAGGACTTTTCTCCTTTATAATGACTCACTATGAATACACCTGACAAAATCAAGCTTCATTTCCTGATAGCTCCTAACATCTAGTACTTATTCCTACTCCCCAGTAGTCCCCAAATGATCTTTTATAACTAGGTGGTGGTTTGCTTCTCGTCATCCTTGACTAAATCCCCTTTCAAACAGGCGAGAACAGTGGTTCTCCAGATGTGTGCCTCAGACCAGCAGCAGTAGCATTAGCCAAAAATTTGTTAGAAATGCATTTTTTAACCTTAATTCTACCTATAGGAGAGCACATTTTCAGACCTCACCCCATCGTATCGAATAAAAGTCTGATTCCATCTGAGTACTAACCACCCTCCCCAGCCCACCTGATTCTGATGTACACTGATGTTTGAGAACCATCGAGCTAGAAAAATCCTCCTTCCTCTTAATGACATTCTCTTTTTGAAATGACTAGGCCAGCTGTCTCATAGAAGGCCCCGTGTATTTTTCTGTGGGGATGTGTACCTTCCTGCTTCCTGTCTTCCTGTTTCATAAAAGTTATAAGGCTTGATTAAAATTAAGTGTTCTGTTAAGGTTTGTCACGTCCTTTACACTGTACCATGTCTGTTGTCCCATTTGGTGGCGCTGGGTTTGATCACTGCGTTACGGTAATAGCAGTCTATTTTCTCCAAGATAGGGGTTTGGGGGAGTGTTGGTTCTTATTTAGCAGCGATCAGTTGGGTGAATCTCTGGTGCTGTGCTCCTATCTGATTCTCATCAACTTTTAATCTAGTGGTTTTATTCTGCAGTTATTGGGTGTAACGTTCTATTTGTGTCAGGTCAGGTTTGTATTGTTCAAACCTGCTAACTCCTTTTTTTCTTATTTGCTTGCTTAAAAATCTCTTTTAAGTTTTTTGCTTTATATATTTGGGAAATATGTTATTTGCTGCATAAACATGTAAAGTGTTACATCATGTTAAATTGATTCTCCACTTTTTTAAAAAAAGATTTATTTATACATACAAGCACTGGGGTACAGGTCAGAGTAGTAGGGGGTGGTGAGAGGACTCACCAGAGACAGAGTGGGGAGATCTACTGAATAGGCAGATCTAGTGAAATACACTGCTGAGGGGAGCAACGGGTGAGGCAGAAGAGGTCTGCTGCACCATGTGGGTCACCTCCCTGTCCGGCGGCAGGGATCGAACTCGTGCTGCAGTGGTTGTGGTTTGCTTCATAGTGCATTGCGCCACTAGGGAGGCCCCTCCAACATTTGCTTGGTATGCATTTTTCCAACCTTTTACTTTTGACCTATCTGTGTCCTTAGAGTTAATTATGTCTCTTATAAATGTCACATTTTAAAAAATCTAATCTGATAACATTTGCCTTCTACTAGGAAGTTTTTTAAAAAAAGATTTATTTATTTATGCATACACGCACTAGGGTACAGGCCAGAGGTGTGGGGGCGGGGGAGGGGTAGGTAGTAAGAGAATCCACCAGACAGAGTGGGGAGCAGAACAGGCAGACTGACTGAAACACACTGCTGAGGGGAGCAGCGGGTGAGGCAGGAGAGGTCTGCTGTGCCAGCTGGAGGCAGGGATTGAACTCATGCTGTAGTGGCTGTGGTTGGTTTCATAGTGTGCTGCTTAACCCACTGCGCCACCAGGGAGGGCCCGGAAGTTTTTGTTTGTTTATAACTTATTGGTCCCAGTGTTATCTGTTGTCTTTCCCTCCTTTATTCCATTTTTCCCCTCTGTTTGATTTTTAGTAATACATTTTTATTTTTTTAACTTCTTTTTTTTTTAATACTCACAGTATGGTTTATTATAGTAAAGGGATTAAAATCAACCGAGGGAGAAACACGTGGGACAGAGTCCAGGGAAGTTCCAAACTCATATTTCTAGCTATTCTCTGCCAGTGGAATCATTCTTTCCCAGTGGAGCTACCTTGTGCAGTAGTACCATGTGACAGCGTGCATTTCCAGCCAGGGACGCTCCTCCACCTCGGGGTGCAGAGCATTTACTGGGGCTAGGTCAGGCTGACTGGTCACTTGCCTGCTCGCATAGCTGACCTCGCTCTCTGGACCTTGGGAGGATGAGT
The DNA here is from genome assembly GCA_019455555.1 of Galemys pyrenaicus. Lineage (NCBI taxonomy): Eukaryota > Metazoa > Chordata > Mammalia > Eulipotyphla > Talpidae > Galemys > Galemys pyrenaicus. The sequence continues at coordinate 60,333 of JAGFMF010010113.1, forward strand.
TGATAACACGGGACCCACATTCCCCACCATAGATCACATTTTTGAACTACTCTGCATGACCCAACGACAAAAACACCTTTATCAGTTAAGACGCCCCAAGGATTAGAGAGATTACTTCCTAAGATCCAAGGGCAAAGACCTCTCACCAGAGCAAAGGTGAATTCTTTTGTTGTTGTTTTGTCTATAGCTTTTTCTTCCTTTTTAAAAAATTGTGGTATGTTGTTGGTGATATTAGCTTTAGGTGTACCAAATAACATTTGGTATTTGTGCTGCAAATGATCACAATAATCTAGTTGCCATTATCGTCACGCATGGTTATAAAACTCAGTTGTTCTGATGAGAACTAAAGATTTACTCTCTCAACAACTTTCCAATACCTATTTCAGTACTAACTGTAGTCACTGTGCCTTCCCTTGTTTATCTTGGTTGGGTCTTATTAACATAAACTCACTTTGGATGTGTTCAAGCATGTTATTGGAGTGGGAGGGGCAGGGTGAGTATTGCGGGCTCCCACAGGGCAGGCAGGGGTGTGGCCTCACTGAGAGGGACACTTCCAGTGAGGACACACCGGGGCCAGGCCCGACCCGTAGCCTACCAGACTTGAAAACTAGATCCTGTTGGCCTTTCCAGCACCCTGGGACGTAAGTGCCGCTCCTGCCATAGATGGACTGGCAGAGCCAAGATGCCAGCTGGCTTGTTTACAGGTAGAATTGGGCTCTGGCAGTGAGCTTGGCTGCCCGTCTCTCCCTGGGAAAGCATGCTCTGATGCGAAGGATGGTGGGTGAACTTGGACGCGGGAAGCTGCTTAGAGGCTCTTTGAATGGAGGGTGAATGGACTCCAGCCAGGCCTCACAGCCTTTGGGGCAGGCTGGCCAAGGGGTCAGCCACACGAAACACCTGACCAGCGCTTGGGTCTTCCCCCTTGCTAGGAAGCATTAACTCCCTCAGCGCCTCTAGTGTCTCTGTCTCGCCCCGCTTCAGGAAACGTGCCCGTCTCTGCTCTAGTTAGCTCCCAGGAAGCCCTCCGATAGCCCTCGTTTCTGAGTTTTTCTGGGAGCAGTGTCGTGGCCCCTCCTTTGTGCCACTTCCTTATCAGCAGAGTCTGTGTTGGGGGGATGGTGTGAGAGCATCAGTTAAAACAAGGGAAAGGGATTCTTGCCCCGGTGGCACGTGCATGGCAGAGCTCGCCTCACCTGGCGTGCAGCTCTGGACAATGCCAGCATGGCTTCTCCTTTCTCTTCTCCTCGGCGCCTGCCTTAGCTTTTTAAGGCAGGGGGGCCAGATCTAAGACTCAACCAAGTCTGGCTGAGAGCCTTAGTCTCTTCTTCTGTAAAGTGGGGTGACTTAGTGCCTCCCTCTAGCACTTCCTGCTGGAGATTAATGGGCACCTGAGGGGACACCAGTCATCAGTACTGTCCCCCCTTTCGGGAGTTGCAACTCCACCTTTTGGTGAAAGTAAAGAGTGCAGCAGCCGGTGCCTACACTGAGGTCCAGTCCCCGAGGCCCCTGGGACCCTGGGACAGGAGCGGCAGGCCCGCTGAGATCTTGAACTGCTGCAGGGCCTCCTTTTGTGAGGGTCAGGAGGCCCCTGCCTGGGAGGAGAGTCAGGAAGCTGCCTTGGCTGCCACCCCCAGCAGGGAGGCAACATGTAGGTGTGGGAAGGTTCTTAGACCTCTCCCAGATCTGGCCCCTTGGGATGGGAACATGGCAGCCTGTCCTGCAGCCCTGAGTTTGTCCCCTCCCCTCCCCTAAGTTGGGAAGCTTGGGCTAAAGGACTTTGATTTCAAAAATAGGAGGGCAGGCTCCAAGACTAGCCGAGACAAGCGGTAAGTCCGAATGGTGTGGCGACCCACCTTTGTCCTTGGCTGTGTTGGGGGTAAACTAAGGCCTGGTGTCTGAGCCAAGGTTGCTTTTGTTTAGAAGGCAAGACTGAGGCACCAGACTTAAGTCCTCCTTTATTTTTTTTTAAAAGATTTATTTATGCACACAAGCACTGGGGTACAGGCCAGAGGTGTGGGGAGTGAGAGGATCCACCAGAGACAGAGCCGGGAACAGAACAGGCAGATCAACAGAAATACGCTGCTGAGGGCAGCAGCGGGCAAGGCAGGAGAGGTCTGCCGCGCCATGTGGGTTACTTCCTCGGCAGGCAGCAGAGATTGAACTTGTGCTGCAGTGACCGCGGTCTGCTTCATAGTGCATTGCTTAACCCACTGCGCCACCAGGGAGGCCCAAGTCCTTCTTTATTAAGTGCTCCCCTCAACTGGCACCAGGCAGCCCCTTGTTGAGCAAGGGCCGTTAGTCACGGATGACCACTGGACGCCCATCTGCAGCGCAAGACCTGGCTGTGGTGACTCTGTGAAAACAGGAGTTGGGTCTGGCCTGTGCTGCTTCCTAATCTCTACTGCCAACATCTGTGCGTGAGGAGAGTAGTGAGCCATGGTGGGGTGTAGGGGATCCCAGCCCAGTGAACCCCATCCCCTCTCTGTGCACTCGGGGGTGTTGGTTAACTCCTTAACTTCCATCTTCTGCCCGTCATGGAAAAGACCCAGGCAAAACTCTGCTATTCTCAGCTGTTCACTGGGAGTGTGATGAGGCCCTTCACCCCCAGGCTGCAGGCTCCTTTTCCCCTGCACCGTGTCCGTCTCCACCTCCCCTTCCCTGCAGTGGGGTTCCACGTGTGCCCGTCCGCTGGTGCCTGCGAGGAAAGCAGGGATGTGCCCGCCCAGGCTATTTTTAACCAGCCCTGTCCCCACAGAGCTGTTCTTTGGCTCTGAGCTTCTGCTTGGGGAGTGAAGCTGTTGCCAGGACTGGGGGTGGATGAGCTGGAGCCTCGAGTCTCCTGGACTCTCTTGCCCAGGCAGCATCTCATCCTAATACTTATTAAAGGGTGTAATTAACGTGCAGAGAGACCTCCAAGAGAGTGGGCAGAAGACCACCCTGGTGGGAGAAGACAGACCTACGTTTGGAGGGTAGGCTTTGCAACTTGCAGAGTGTTCTAGAAACTGAACCAAACTTACCTGTGCTCAGTGTACAGTGTCAGGGGAGAAAGGGCTCAGAGGGAGAGGGTGCCAGGGCTGGAAGCAGGCCAGGAGGCCCCTGGTTGTCATCCCTCGCACACAAAGACAATAGCCCAGGCTTATCGCGCACTTCCTATGAGTCTAGTCAGCCTAAGGTGACAGAGCAGAGTGGAATTTGGGCCCACTCAGTTCACCTCCTGAGCTGGCTCCTAACACCAGTTTGCCCCCTCTCTTCTCTGCCAAGTTTCAGCATCTGAGAGAACGAGGCTCTGTTCTAGGTTCTCTATAACAGTCCTCCAAGTAGGTATTCCCGACCCTGATTTTCGATGAGGCTCATAAACTGAACCACTTACCTGGGGTCACGCCATCGGCTCTTTCCAGCCAACCTTGACCAGCTCATGTATCCGAACAATTCCACTTGCACGTGCTCATCACCTCCCACGTGCTTTCTATGTGCTGACGTTGGGCCTCATGTGTAGAACTCCCATGGCTACCCTGTAGGGGTTTCTGTCTCCAAGGGACTGTAGAACCAAGGTTACCTGGTGTTCTGCCCTCTGTGCATTAGCTACCAGGAAAATATGGAGAAAGTGTTTGTGCCTTGAAGGCCATGTCCCACAGGGGCCAGGTGGGTGAGGACAGATGAAGTCATAGAGTGTGGGCCCCGCCGCTCCCCCCACTGAGAACGTGGACAGTGGGGCATTGTCAGCCCTTCCGAAATTTGGATACCCCCCTGCCCATGGATATCGATACTTGGCCTTTTCAACAACTGAATTCAGCCCATGCCAACTTCCTGCAAAGGAAGAGCTGACTTTGGGTCCTGCTGGGGTGCCTGCTGCTTTCTAGACTGGAGAGGTACCCCACAGGCTGGCTGTGCGCCTCTAGGCGCCCACGTGCAGCCAGGCCAGATCCATCCAGCCCCAGCTGGGAGATCGTAAAGGGACGTGGAAGGGCAAACCGGCACAGATCTGCCCGAGCAGCTGACTGGGGCCTGTCTCCCCAGGCCTGGGCCGTGGACCTCTCCAGAAACCCCCAGCCTTGGGTGAGTGTCCAGACACAGCCTCTTGGGGAGGGCACGCCTCTTGGCCTCCGGACTGACCGGCGCGGATCTGTGGGCGGCGGCGGCAGCAGCTCCGCCATGTCACACACAGCCCCTGCCGGGGTCAGGTCAGGGCTTATTCGCAGGGCTGCTGGCTCTCTGGTTCTTGTGCTTTTTGTCATGTGTGACCTTAGCGTAGCCTCTGAGGGAGAGGTGACTGTCCCTGTGCTACAGGTGAGGAGTCAGGAACTCCGAGCTCATTCGCTCAAGGTCGTGCTTGTGAGAGGCTGGGCCAGTGAGGACTAAAACCCAGACCGCGGCTCCCAGAGTTGTGCCCTCACCCAGCGCCACTCGCAGGGCTGTCCTGGGCTGCGGACGAACACGGCAACTGCTGGGGCCCTGCCACTTCCCTCACCCCTCCGCAGGGTAGAAGGAGGGGGCCAGTGGTCCGCACGTGTGCCAGCCGCAGTGACGAGCCCTGTGACCTGGGTCCCTAGGGACAGAGGTCACTCCTAGCTGTTCCTCACTGCTGCCTGCTGAGGACACTCCCTTAGGGGCCCCCCAGATGCCAGCACACCCTCTCTGGAAGTCCACTCCTGTTCCCCTCATCCTGCCGCCTCTGCCAGGAGGGTTCAGAACCCTGGCTGTCCCTCGCGCACCCTGGAAAGCGGCACACTCTGTCGGGGCAGAGCTGGACGCTGACCATGTGGCATAGGGGAGCGGTTGGCTCTCTGGGTCTTGGGGTTCTCAGCTTAAAACACGGATGGGTGTGGAGTGCCCTTGGCGCCTCCCCCACCCCAGCACCTCCCTTGGGTGCACCCTCCTCCCAGTGGCTGCCACAGCCCAGGCTCCCACGACCTGGAGCCAGACTGGTGTGTGTCTGGACTCCGCTGGAATTCTGCAGCAGCCTTAGGAACCGCCTAGCCATCCTCAGGCATGAACTGTAGCGTCCACATTCCAGGAAGCCGCCCTCCCTCTCTCAGAAGTGTATGTGGCACAGGGATTTGCCAGGGCACTGTGCCCCAGTGGGGTCTGGCTGTAGGGGCTCGGCCTTGGGAAGCCCCGGCCATCTGATCAAGTATCTCCCCAGTGCGGCCCCTGTGGGTGATCTTCTTATTATGGAGAAGTCCTTCCTTTTCCTCTGCAACTTTATCTAAAAAACAGTAAAGACCGCAACTGGCTCAGCAGTACCCACTGCAGGCCCAGTGCTACCCCCTCCCAGCTGTCCCCTCCAGAGTGCCCGGCAGGATGGGAGCTGGGCCTGCACCAGGGCCTCGGGATGGAGCACATGGGACAGGGCACTTCGGTACAGATGCCTGACAGCTCTGTCCCCACTAACCGAGGTATGGTTGCTTTTCTTGTAAGTGTTTCTCTATCATTTTTATTTAGGGAGAAACTTAGAAATGGTTTTCAAGTTATAATTAAAATTCCCACTTGCCTTAGGCAAACAACTGTGGGTTGAATGAAAAGGTGTTAATGTAGGGAGCAGCTAATTTTAAGACAGAAAGGCTGGCTTGTTAAAGAGAGAGAGAGTAGTGAGGGGGTGGGCGAGCGGGTGAGGGGCCGGCTTCAGGTCTCAGCAGGGCCTTGCGTGGGAGGGAGGTTCCTGGGCAGCCCTCTCCCACTCAGCCTCTTCTTCCCCGAGTCGGAGAAGGTGGATCTTCAAAGCGTCTCCGCCTGAGAGCTACCTGGCGGAGCTTTTCCAGGGCGTGAGAGGTGAGCAGGCGTGCGTGCAGGAGAGAAACGGAATGCTTTGGCCAGTGGGCAGGGCCAGGTGGGGATGAGGGCGAAAACGTGCCCGAGGATGGGTGGTCTTATGGGGGAGGAGGGCTGACCTTCCGCTGCCCACCTGCGGCTACTTGAGGCCACTGTTTCCACTTCGGTCAGCGCCTGTGCGATTTGCCAGGGGTGTGAGTGAGCTGGAGTCAGCCGGTGAGAGGGGCCTGCGGGCCCTGCCGGCACACGGGAGGTGGGCCTCTTGGGGCATTCTGTCTGGCAGAAACCCATCTCTGTCTGGAGTTCAGTAAGGCGAATGTGAGCTGGCCAGCAGCCAAGCCACACCCCCGAGGGGCACTTGGCAGGTCCCCCCGGGGACCTTTGCTGACATGGTGTCCTGGGCCCTGGTGACGCTCAGCCCAGTCCCCATCCCACTTCTAGTTCCCATGGAGCCCTAACAAGTCATTTCACCTACAAAGAGGGGAAAAGAGCCCCAGCTCAGGGCTGTGAAGACCAGAGCACAGGTCTGCTGCACGGTGGGTCGGCACTCTGTCAGGGGCAGAGCTGGGTGCCGGCAGCGCCTGCTTTGCGCTGGGTCGGTAGAGTGCTCACAGGGGAAGGAGTGGAGTGCACGCAGTGCCCTGCCAAGCCGCCACCTCTGCGGGCTAACCTGAGTTTCCTGCTGGAGCTGGGAGCGGGCAGCATTGGGTGGGTGTCCAGGCGTCATAACTATGACGGGCCTGGTGACGTGTGCTCTCCTCATCATCGTGATGGGGTTTGACATCCCAGGGAGTGTGGGTGGCAGCAGTGACAAATGGGAGCAAACCCGTGGCGGCCAGAGACAGGGTGGCTCTCCTCTCTAGGTCTTGGTGTCCTTTTTAGTGAAAGGCATAGAAGTGCTGTCCCGAAGAGCTGTCGGGAAGCCCGCCTGAGACCATGCATCAGCTCGCAGGTCGGTCTCCGGAGCTGGGTAGCTTTCAGGAAATGCTGGTTTTCTTTTGTTTCTCCTGCGGTACATTTTTGGGCTTCAGACAGTTTTCTCAGGGTACCAGAACTGATAGATTGGGAGCCACTTGGGCTTGGGTCGGTGACATCTAAGGGCTGAGTGAAAACTAGCAGTGATTTTAATTAGAGTTCCTTGGCCTGCACAGTTGGGGGCCTGCCTGCCTGATGTGAATTTTATTGGTCCAGATGGTGCTTGGCCACGGGTGGCGCAGGCAGGAGGAGCCAAGCTCACCAGTTGCCATCTCTTCTTAGCCTGGGGTGTCCTGGTGGGACAGACCCCCAGGAGGGCTACCTGCTCACCAGCAGCAATAGGTGGCGGGCACACCCTCACCTGAGGTTTACCTCTGCTCGAGTGTCCCGAGGTCTGTGCTCGTCTGGGACCAGCAGCATCACAACCTTTCCTGTGGACTTGGTGCTCTGCCGACCCCAGCCCAGGAGTGCGCCCCAAAGCCTTGGGGACAGGTCGACATCAAGGGTGGGGGCAGGTGGAAGCAGTGCCATGTGGAAGGTACCTGCCTCGTCAGAGGCAAAGCGCTTCCAAGAAACGGTTTGCAGGGAGCTGCCTGCCAGATGAGTATATATATACGGGATAAAACTAGGGCTCGTTTCCTGTAAGGCCTAGCGAAAAGGCCAGGCACATCCTGATTACATGCTGCCACTGCTATGCCGAGGGCTAGGCAGCGGAGGGCAACTCTGACCCAGAGCTCAGAATGGACAGTCCTGGTGGTCTTGCCCCCTTGTGCCGGGCAGGGTCAAAGTAGACCATCCCCACGGGACCGGCTCCACATCCGGTGTCCAGGCTTTATTCACTGAGCCCTTAACATGACTCGATGACCTGGTAAGCTTCCATTGCCAAGCCCAGTGCACAGAGGAAAGAGCTGAGGTTCAGAGCAGTCCGCCATTATTCCAGGGTCGTGTGTGCAGACGCCCTGCACCCTGCTTCTTCAAGTGCACCTAGGCCAGGGTCACTGTTCTTGGTGACCATTCATTGTACCCTTACCTCAGTCATGAACAAGCTGGTCCTAGTCACTTGGTGTCCTGTGGAGACGGTGACGGGGCCCAACGAGCCGCACGGAACAGAGTGCTGTGGCTCCTCCCTGGGTCTCATGACAGTGGTGACCTGCCAGGTGTTCCCGTACTTGGGGTCTCAGGGTCTGGGTGTCCCCACAGCCTGGTCTCCACCGTCCCCGACCCTGCTGACACCACTGCAGTCTGATGAGGGATGCTGAGCCTTGCAGAGCCAGCCTCCCTCATTCTGTCCCCCTCTTCCTTTCCCAGGGCAGCGAGGTGCCGGGTCCCACCTTTGCTGATGGCGAGCTCGTCCCTGTCTTCTTCCCCGAGGAGGAGGAGGAGGCCATGATGCTGGCCCCGCCTGAGGGCCCCCCAGAGTCAGACATGGACAGCCCCATGGAGAGCACCCAGAGCCTGGAGGGGTCGGTCGGGAGTCCTGCCGAGGAGAAGGATGGGGGGCTTGGGGCCCTGTTTCTGCCCGAAGACAAGTAAGTTAAAGCTGGAACTCCGTCGTGTGGCTTGGGAGACGCTCAAGGTCACATCTCGGGCATTCGTCCCCCGTGTGTTTTCAGAAGCAAAACCCCTAACCAACCCGACTACTTGCCAGTAGGGCTCATTCTAGAATTTTAGGCAATGCTGCAAAATCATTTTAATTGACTGTTTAATGATAGGAGTAATATCTTAGGTTTCCATTTGCCAAATCTTTTTCTCTTTCATACAACAGCTTCAGAACGACAATAATAACAACTTGAGAAATAAAAATCATTCAAGAGCCTTTGCCCCATAGGCTTATAAATACTTATTCTAATCCCAAAGGAAATATACACTCAGCATGGAAAAATTGTAAAATAGAAAAATCACAAAGAACAAACATTTATAACCCACCACCCTTATATTATCAATGTAAGCATTTTAGGATACTTCCCAATCTTTTTAAAAATCATGATCTCAGTTTTTAAAAGGCAGTTTACAAAAATGTCCATGAAGTATGATCTTAGTTTCGTTAAGGAGATCTACGGATGAGGGGGTGCCTAGAAAAAATTATTCCAAGGAACAAGCTCTTTTTGGATGGTGGGATTATTGCTTATTTTTAATTACTTCCCATCTTCTCTGCTGCGTAGTCTGTGTTTTCTTTATTAATAATGCCGTGTCATAAGAAATTTTATTTTAAAGTAGCACGGAAATCTGGTGACTTCCCCGTGGAGTGGTGTCCCCATCTAGTCGGTGCTAGTGGTGGGGGTCCCCTCCCTCCCAGCCCCACTGACTCCTGGAGGGAGGAATAGTGCTTGTGGGGTGACAGGCAGCAGCCACCCCATGGCCATGGAGGCTGGGGTCATTGAGGTTGGCATATCCACTCGTCCTGAGAAAGTTGATGCGGCTTGCACGGCTCAACAGAAATTTGAAAGGGCAGAGAGTGGATCCCAATATTGGTCGAACCATGTGATATTGTTGATTTGAAATAATTTTGACCTTCCCAAAAAAGGCAGCGGCATGTAGTTCAACCTAATACATTTCTCAGCGCCGGGATTGGGGAGGGTAGAGTTCTTCAAAGTTAGGTGGCTTTGGGAGTCCTGTTGTTCCCAGAGCGTGAGCGGCCAGTCCGAGGACAGGTGGCCACGAGGCCAGGCCTTCTGCCTATGTGGCTCATCATTTGCCACTTGACTGTTCTCACCGTTTTCTGGGACCAGCGACCAGAACGCAGCCAGCAGTGGGCGCCCAGAGTTCTAGTAAGACCCACAGAAGAAAGGCCTGAGGACTACGGTTAATTCAACTGAGGGCAAATAAGTAGACTTTAAAAACAGAGTGAAGTTACTGGGAGATGTGAGCTTTCATTAACACTGCGGTTCCTAGGGGCACAGTTTGAAAGTTACTGCCGTAACCCATTCCATGCTTTTTTACTCTTTCAGGTTTCCCATTTTTGAGTATGAGGGCTTAGTAGTTTGGGGAAACCCTAATTTATGAGGAACGATCCCCAGAAATTATTGTGTGGCAATTAAAGGGGAGATACATCTGGCAGATAATGAATTGTACTTCTCTTTGTATTTAGGTCGTAGACAGGGCTTGGCAGCCCCACGACTGTGGCAGGCCAAGTGGGAGTCTCCCAGGGCAGGCCCCAGAGCCAGGGCCTTCGACCCCAGCTCTTTGGAGTTAGATACTTTTGAGCTGCAAACCCCACCATATACTGGGAGAAATGTCCTCACCTAGTAATCCGTTGTTTGTTTTTAAACTTCATTTCGTTATTTAAGGATTGCAAATCCATTAAACAGAACTTGAGAAAGGTAGAAAAAACAAGAGTGGAAGGATAATAACTTTCTCTACTCATATCCTCATCCCCCAAACCAAGCCCTCTTACCATTTAAAGATTTTTATTTCCTACTATTCTTTAGTTGGTGCAGACCTTTTACCTGTTTAGTCTTACTATATCTAAACGTTTCTATCTAACTTTTAATTCATTAAAAAATGATATTAATGTTCCACATTTATTGCCAGTACTTTTCACAAACCTACCAACAAGGATTTGATAGCCTGTAATTTAATCATTCAGTTTTCTAATATGTTATAATTGAATGCCCGGGATTTAATGCGGTGGCAGCCAAGCCACTCGGTTGCGCGCTGTGCTTCGCTGCTCGCAGTGGCTTGGGTCTGAACACCTCCCCTGCAGAAGCACTTTCTGTGGTGAGGTGTTTCCCTTAGGATGTAGGCCCAGAAGTGTGCCCGCCCAGCTAGCAGGCACGGACCGCACGCACCGCCTGAGCCCGTAGCACGGTCCGTCTTCCGCCCGGGCTGTGGGCAGCATCCTTACTCAAGCCTCCTCTCACGTGGCGCTGTCTGGCCCACAGGGCCCTGGTCCTCACTCCGTCTGTGACCACGTCAGACCTCTCCACGCACTCCACCACCTCGCTCATCAGCAACGAGGAGCAGTTTGAGGACTACGGGGAGGGGGACGATGTGGACTGTGCCCCCAGCAGCCCCTGCCCCGACGATGAGACCAGGACCAACGTCTACTCGGACCTGGGGTCTTCAGTGTCTTCCAGGTGACTCCTTGGTCTCGAATGGTATTTGGGGTTCGTGAAAAACGGCAGAACCAACTCAACCTCACCCCACGGGAGCTGGGGGGCAGTCCTGAGCTACTTCAGTTCTGTTTCTGGGGTCTAGGGGTGTTCCCTTTGCACTCTGATTGGGGATCTAGAATTCCTCCTCTTCCCACTTTGGGGGGAAAACAGAATTAATCAGCCAGGGAGGCCGCAGACTTGGGTCTTTGTTATCCTGCTCCCTAGAACTCAGTAGGGTCCAGGACCCTGTAGGTCCTTCCAGACGACCCACTGTGACACCTTCCCACACACCTGAGTCATCACTCACTCTGACATTAGCTCTCAGCTGTCTTGTCTGTGAAACGGGTACAAGCCATCGGCGTCCTCTCTTAGAGAGTGTGGGAAGAGGGCAGATCTGCTGGTGTGTTTTCCCTCCCTGCCCTTACATGTGTGCACTGCACGCATCTCCCGGGCTTGGGGGTCCAGCACAGCAGGCGTGCAAAATGGGGCTGGGCACCAGTTTAGGTGGCAGTGAAGAAAGTGGTCTCGGGGCCTCCCTGGTGGCGCAGTGGGTTAAGCAACGCACTATGAAGCAAACCGCAGCCACTGCAGCACGAGTTCGATCCCTGCTGCCGGCCAGGGGGG
>JAGFMF010010114.1:0-19738 GCA_019455555.1 Galemys pyrenaicus
TTCGCTGAGCATAATCCCTTCCAGATCCATCCATGTTCCTATGAATGAGTCTAGTTTTTCATTTCTGATTGCTGAGTAGTATTCCATCATGTATATGTATCTTAATGGTTAAACATTGTATAGTGACTCCATTTTCATTTTTTTTTCTTTACTGGGAAAGATTGTTATCCCTTGGAGTATTATGAAGTCAATGCATAATTGTCACCCTCCATGTTTTATTCTAGAATGCCTGCTTTATGGAGGTCAGTGTGAGAACTGTTTTAGATTAAATCACTCTCAGAACCAAAGCTCTAATGTATATGGAATATCTTGTGCATTAAATATCATTTTACTTTCATTTGTTATGATGCAAAAATTGAAAAGGAAGAAACATCTGATTTTATTTTCTCCACTATCTTGTTTTTGATATCCATTTCTGTTATATATATATATATATATATGAATGGTAAAATCTTTATGAGATTTCAGTAGAAATTTAATAAGGTGGCCACAAAGTCTGGAAATATTGACAGTGTGTTTTGCATAAGTTGAAGCCCCTAGTTTGTTTCTCCTGGAGTGAAGGAGCAATTTTATGCCGTGGAAACCAGACACATGAATCATCTGGGGTGCATGGGACGTAGATGCGTGCAGCTCTGGGGACGCGTCGTGAGCATGTGGGTTTGCTGCAGTCTGCACAGCTAACCAAACTGGAGGTGTGCGAGGGGCACTGGCTCATCACGGCAGTAAGTATCACAGATGTTTTGTCTGGTTTTGGACCGTAGGGCACCCTGAAGACCTTTATTTTAAAAGATTATATAAGAATCATTTCCTTTTACCCTGTTAAAATTGCCAACTTGACAAATGTATCCCTCTCTTTGTAAGGTGTTTTCCTTTTGTGGCTGAATTGACCTCTTTTATAACATTGTATGAGTTTCAGGAGGGTGGATTGTAGATCAACATCACATGCACTGTAAAGAATTTCCTGGGGAAACTTTTGCTTTTATTTTGTCCTCATCAGTAAACTTCAGGGGACCAGAACAGGCTTGTGCTCAAGATGTTCAGAACAAGCCTCCCCAACAGGTGTGACTTTGTTATGAGGGCAATATGTGGGTAAAATTCAATTTGTTTTGCCAGATAAGGTCAGCTGAGGCCTGAAAGCATCAATGAACAAGTTACCACTTCACTGACTACCAAGAAGAGTGAAAATTGGAGATGTTAGCCAGGCCAAGGTTAACGCCAGAAACCAATGAACTAGCTGAGAAATCCATCTCCATGCCAGGGCGAAGTGTAATTACAGAGCAGAGGTCATGGTCAGATGGGATCCCCAATCTTTCCTTGGAGTCCAGGCTCCCACCCCATTCCTGAGCTCCGGATGTCTACCTGCCCTTGTTTCCACACTGAAAACAGACTCCTCTTCTCTGCGCAGATCACACAGATGGATGCAATTGAACGGGTCCTTTCCTCCAGCTCATCTGCCCGATGTTGTTTTCATTTCCTCCTTCAGCTCAGGAAGAACCCAGAAGGGAAAAGGAAATTTCCCCTCCCACCTCACAAACCTTATCTGCAAGGGCTGCAGTGTCAAATCAACAAAGCAGTGGGCTACTGGAGGAGCCAGGACCACGGCCACTGTTTGTGACTCAGGCATCAGAAGGGAGTAGGCAGAAAAAGTGACAAATCTGCATAGCATGAGAATCAAAGAAGGGAGCTCCTTGTGCAGCTAAAAAGGCCAAAAGAACCCTCATGTCAGCTCTGTTCCTGCTAGAGAAAGGACAGGTGCTGCCTTCGCAGTGGAGTATCTGAGAGACTTACCCTGGACACGTGCTTGATGTATGCCATTCAGGTGGTTTTAATCTCACTGAAGTGCACCCTTTGGAAAGTGCTGGATAGGCTATGTGAGGCTCTGTGACTAGCAATGACAAGTCTTGTACAAGAATGCACACTTTAATGATTACTGTGTACTTTATTCAATTCAGATATTAAAATGTCCCTTCTGGTAATTGTATTCCTATATGTCTTTTCAGGCATAGATTAAAGAATATATTTTTGTTCAGATTTCAAACTAGTTGAAGCAATCCATCCTATGATAAAAACCAAAAGGGAGCTTGGATCCCTGAATTATAGAAAAGTTGCATTTTTAAGAATTATTTAAAAAATGAATCCTCCTGGGCCTCCTTTGTGGCTCAAGGGGCTAAGTCTCAGCACTTTGAAGCATGAGTTTGATCACCTCCCAGGGAGGGGACCCCCATGGCGCAGCAGACCTCTCCTGCTTCACCCGCTGCTCCCCTCAGCAGTGTGTTTCAGTCGATCTGCCTGTTCTGCTCCCCACTGTGTCTCTGGTGAGTCCTCTCACCACACCCGCACTTCTGGCCTATACTCCAGTTCTTGTATGCATATATAAATAAAGATAAATCTTTAAAAACGGAATTTTCCTAAGTAGTGTATGTATCAAGTTCAATTCTGTTAGCTGGAGGTGAGAGACTCCAGATACCTAGGACACTGTCATATCCAGGAAACATTTGAGAGCTTGCCACATGTTAAGGAACAAAAAATTAAATAGTATCATTTTGCCAGAGGACAAAATGGAATATTGTTGCATAGTTCACACATTTGCAAAAATCCTCACATAATTGTTAGCTTATTTTATTTAAAAAGAAAACAAAACCCACAAACCTGACATAATCTGACATGCACAAAAGAATGTGCCAGCTGTGAGCCTCCCTGGTGCCCCAAGGCGTTAGGCACCTCACTATGAAGCATCCGCAGCCACTGCAGCACGAGTTCAATCCCCGGCCAGGGAGGGGACCCACATGGCACAGCAGACCTGTCATGCCTAGCCTACTGCTCCCTCAGCAGTGTATTTCAGTCAATCTGCGTATTCTGTTCCCCACTCTGTGTCTAATGAATTCTCTCACCACCCCCACCCCCCACACCTCTGGCCTGTAACCCAGTTCTTGTATGTATACATAAATAAATCTTTTTTTAAAAAAAGAAAAAAAAGGAGTGTGTTATCTGCTCAGCTACCGGGGAGGTGAGAGACTCCAGATACCTTTATGCTGGTTCATTTTGTTCCTTCAGTTTGTTTGCTGTAGCAGGTGTTTCCATATTACCATATTAAAAAGTCAGTTATCGGGGCCTCCCTGGTGGTGTAGCGGGTTGAGCGCCACACTGTGAAGCATCCGCGGTACAGGAGTGTGAGTTTGACCCCTGGTCAGGGAGGGGACCCACATGGTGCAGCAGACCTCTCCTGCCTCACCTACTGCTCCCCTCAGCAGTGTACTTCAGTCCATCTGCCTGTTCTGCTCCCCACTCTGTCTCTGGTGAATCCTCTCTACCTCCCACACCTCTGGCCTAAGCTTGTATAAATAAATAAATCTTTGGAAAAAAATAAATAAAAAATCAGTTATCTTGAGTTCAGATCTTGTACTTAGTGAAAAAAAAAAGAGACATTTACCCCATTTGGATGATAACTAAAACTGGACAAATATTTTCTTTTCTTGGATATTGGAAGCATTTTACTCATACTGAAAATTTGTGATTCTCTGAACTGTGGGACAGAGCTCAGGTTCATGAAAAATTGGAATACTGCAAAATGTGTTGAATATATGAACCTTTTCTGAGGCGCAACGCATTACAGAAGGACAGGACTAGATGAGCTTGGCCCCAAGAACGAGTGCCACGTGAGTGACACTGACAAGGTCTGAGTGTCTTGAGATCTCAGGGGGGCACAGTCACTGATACTCTTTGTGTACTTTGAGGGACCAGACAATGGAGGGCACTTAGGCACCTAAGTCCCTTATGAGGTCTCTGCCATTTCTGTTTGCAAGTTCTGTGTGGGAGGTCTCTGTGTAAAAGTTCTGTGTAGAGAGTCTGTGTGGGACTGAGGCCGTGGCGGGGGGGTCTCTGTCAGAGCTCCTTGTGCAGGTCTGTTAGGGTCTCTGCCAGGTCCTAGGCTGGTGTCTCAAAGTCTGAGGTCTCTCCAAGCACCTGGGAGCCATTTTGGCTGGAGGGTGAAGACCACGACTGTGTGCTTCCTGAACTCCCAGTCCCACCCAGACGTCTTAGAGGTCCTTTTGGAGGGACATCATGTCTTGTTATGACGTGTGTTGCAGGATGTAAAGGCATTGCTCAGCCATGTGGGTTGGAGCAGTAAGAAGCCTACAGGGGCTACACTAAGAGGGGTCCAGGGTAGCCCAGCTCCAGGGGAAGCCTCATTCTTATTTGGAATCAAGCAGAAGGTAAAAAGAGATCAAAGACGCAAGCAGGCAGATGGGGAATGCACCAGTGCATGGGGGACGCATCACCTTCTGGCTCCAGCCATGGCTGGGAAATTAGGGTGAGGAGAGTCAAGGGAAGCCGCAGGGCCTTTGTGCTCTAAGTACAACATCTACTGCTGTTTTCAGCTCGTGTAGATCCTTGTGCCAGGACTTTTACCCTGAGAGTTTCCTTATCTCAAACTTTCCCTGTTCATACTCTGGCTGAAAGGCACAGAATAGTCAAGGCACAGAATAATCCAGACAAAGGCAAAGAGTAACTGGGACACAGAATAATTCAACCTCCCATACGTCAACACTCCCTGCTTTAAGGCTTTTCTTTTCTAGAAAACATCTTCTCTGAGGTGCTTCCGTGGCTTGTCTGGTCTGGGCTCTGGTGTCCCACTGTATGGACACTTGGGGTGGGGGCATGCTAAATCCTTGTGCCCCTCATGTCTCCTCGCTCTGCGTGTAGCAGGCAGTGGGATGCTGGGCTGGGTCATCCAATGGTTTCTGGACAAACCTGCGTCACCGTGCATGTGCCTATACCCCTCACTCCATTTCCAGTGATCCATACTGAGGGTGGGATGGTGCAGTCTTGCCCCTGCTCCCTTGCCCAGGAGGGCTAGTCTGTCCTTGGGGCAGGTAGACACGGTCCTCAGCACCTCCCTGCACTCATACCACACCCCGCCTCAAACCTGCAATCCTGTCATCAGAGAGCTAAGGGGCCAGGCAGGTGTCAACTCTGCTCACACAGACCGGTGTGGTACCGGTGTCTCTTGGTTCTGGGCTTGGAGCCAGCAGCCTCCTCCCTGACTCCGTGCACCTGTCTCCCACTCTCTTTGAGGAATGAGAGGAATTTCAGCCTTGCACACCCCTCCCCTAGAACATCACCGGTTCAAGCAGAGAGAAAACAGGACATGATGGCTGACTTCGGTCCTGGCCTGGGTCTTAAGGGGTCGTGTTCATCTTGGCAAGCTCTACCTAGCTTCCTTTGTGTTTATCAGGAGGGGGATGTGAAATCCCAGGGTGCACCATGGACCCCAGGTGAGGACAGGTGTACCGCACAGCGGTCAGTCTCCCTGCATGGTGCAGCCCTTGGAGTCAGGGCATCAGAAGAGGGAACCTGACCCGTGCTCATCCCCACATTCAGGGGCCACCACCACTTCCCAGGGGATCAAACATGTATCTGACCACCAAATATCAGGGTGCTAAAACAACTTTCATAGCAGACGTGCTCACATGTGAGACCACTGTTCTGTGTGTGGGGTGCATCTCTTCCTGGAGGAAGCTGTTCCATCGGGAAAGCTGGGAGAAGCATGGTTTTGATGGACATAGTGCCTCGGACAGTAGGGATAGAGGGCCAAGGTCCTAGCACCCTGGACCTGTGCTGGCGGGGCCTGAAGGGGGACCTGGACTCCCTGAGCTGCAACACTGTTTCTGGTCCACCCACCCATGTTAACACCACTATGGCCCTGAGAGCTGACTTGGTGACTGTAGGGGCCATTAATCATCACTCTCCTTTGCTCTTGAAATGAGAAAACACTACTGGGGCCTGGAGTCTCTCCTTGTGTCAAGTTAACGCAGTGACAGAATGACCTTGGTGAAGGACCAGTTTGTCCTCCAGGATGTGTCCAACAACTTTCAAGAGAGCCTGAGCTCCAGTATTTCCTTCGTCCGTAGACAGTCTGCTTCTGGCTGGTCTCTGGTTCTGGGCCATGATGGTTGAAGGCTTGTCTTTTGGCTGGGCATCTTCCAACCCTTTGTCTTGTCTTTTTTTTTTTTTTAAGATTTATTCATTTATGCATACAAGAATTGGGGTAGAGGCCAGAGGTGTGGAGGTGAGAGGATTCACCAGAGACAGAGCAGGGAACAGAATAGGCAGACTGACTGAGGTACATTGCTGTGGGGAGCAGTGGATAAGACAGGAGAGGTCTGCTGCACCATGTGGGTCAGCGCCCTGGCTGGGGATCCAACTCGTATTGCAGTCATTGTGGCTGCTTCACAGTGTGGTGCTTAAATCCTTGCACCACCAGGGAGGCCCCCCTTTGTCTTTTTTAGGGACTATCTGCTGCATAAAATTTTTCATTCTTTTTTTATTAATTTATTTGTATATATTCTACATCATTGCTCATTTTTGTCTAATGCTTGATTTCTCCTCTCAGGTGTAGTCCCTGTATAATTCCCACCACCAGTTCACCTGTACCCTTCTCTTGCTTATTTTGTTCCTTCTCTCTCCCCTTCCACTGCAGAATATCTCTGATTTATAGTTTCCTATTAATTTTGTTTTGTTATTCATCATTAATTTTTTGATCCCTTATTTGGTTCCCCTATATTTTGCCTAAAAGTGAAACCACCTCAATTTTCCTTTGCCTTCTGGCTTATTTCAATGAGCATAATCCCTTTTAGCTCCATCCAAGTTGCTGTGAATGGCATGAGTTTATTTTTTTTGACTGCTGAATGGTCTTCCATTGCGTATCTATAACACATATTCTTGACCCAGTTACCTATTTTTGGGCATCTGGGTTGCTTCCATAGCTTACCTATTATAAATAGTGCTATAGTAAACATAGGGGTGCAGGTATCCTTTTGAATTAATGTACTTGTGTCCTTTGGGTAGATTCCTATGAGTGGAATTCCTGGGTTGTATGGTAGCTCCATTTTCAGTAGTTTGAAGAACATCCACACAGCTTTCCATAGTGGTTGGACCAGTCTGCATTCCCACTAGCAGTGTAGGAGAGTCCCTCTTTCTCCACATCCTCACCAACACTTGTTGCTAATTTTTAAAAGATGCATCATTCTCTCTGGTGTAAGATGGCATTTCATTGTGTTTTTCATTTGTAGTTCCTTGATTATAAGTAATGTTGAATATTTTTTTCCTTTTTCTATCTCCCCACTTTCTGGGGTTCTTCTAACTTTTGTATTTCCTTTCCCCATGGTGTCATATAGTTCTTGAAGTGTTTCTTCATCTTTTTCCTTTCTGCTTTTCTTTCCTTTTCCCTTTTGGTTCTTTTTTCACCTGTGTCTTCATGAGTACTGATTCATTCTTCCATTTCATCAATTCTGTCACCATTACTTTTCCCAGAGTTCTTTAGTTACTCCATTAATAT
The DNA here is from genome assembly GCA_019455555.1 of Galemys pyrenaicus. Taxonomy (NCBI): domain Eukaryota; kingdom Metazoa; phylum Chordata; class Mammalia; order Eulipotyphla; family Talpidae; genus Galemys; species Galemys pyrenaicus. Next base: position 7,340 of record JAGFMF010010114.1, read on the forward strand.
TCTAATATCCTGTGTTTCCTTCATCTCCTTCTTTAAAGGCTCAGTTTCATTCTTCATTTCACTAATTATATTTCTCATCATTCTTTTACTTTTCGTCTTCTTTATGTTTTTTTAATCATAGAGAATTCTAAATTCTCTCTGGCAGGCAGAGAAGTTCTTCCATGTCATTGTTGTTGAGTTCTAGGGGTTATTTTCTTTTTGGTGTGTCCTTTTCCTGAGGGCTTGCTTGGTTATTTGTATTTTTCCTTCTCTCTGTTTTCAAATTTGTTCTGTGTGCTGGGCCACTGTGCCACTGGTGCTGGGGCAGGGATTTCTTTGGGGTGCTCCTACTGGGACATTGGAGACTTGTGGCTAGGTGGAGTCCAGCACTGTCACACTAGACTTCACGAGGACAGCGATACTGTGGATGGGTTGATGGGCCCCATCCCTGAAGATTCCCGATTCTCTGTATGCTGCTGGTCTCTTCCCCTACATGTGTATCTTAACTTTTCATTTTGGAACCCTCCCTCTGCCTTCGCTGTCAGTGCTAGAAGAGGCCCCCTGCCCTGTCTTGTAAGCAGGCCCACACTTTCCTGGGACTCACTATTCACACTGATAGCAGAGTCCTCCCTCTGACTTTACTCAGTTCCTAAAGTGGGGCTTACAGTCACTGGCCTCCGACCACCTTGCAGTCATGCCCATGCTTTCCTGGGACCCATTGCTCACCTTTCTTTGCGGAGCCCTCCCTCTGCCTTTACTCAGTTCTAGAAGGGGGATGTGGGGCCTCCAGCCTCCAACAGACTTGCAGGAGGCCCGTGTTTTCCTGAGACCCACTGTTCACCTTGATTGCGGAGCCCTCCTTCTGCCTTTACTCAGTTCTAAATGGGAGGTGTGGGGTTTCTGTCCTCCAATAGCCTTGCAGTCTTGAAGAAGCCGGTCAGTGGCAGAGTCTTTAAAGGAGCACAGCAGGGATGCAGCCTGGAGACTGGTTCTGGGCTGCTGTCAACCTCTGGTGTTCAAACTTGCTATGACATGCCTCCAAGTGTGTTTTATGCACCTGGTACAATAGATTTTGTCAGTGGTGTGAGGCTCTTCCTGGATCCTGGAGGCCTTCAACTCTCAATGTCCAGATTAAGTGTCTGGACCTGGGTTCTCTGGTTACTCTGAGGTAACTGGATTTACTTCCCAAGCAGGGACTTCTTTGATCTCTACGTCCTCCTTATTCTCTGCACATTAGGGCCCTAACTTAAGTGTGGGGAATCTGGGGTGCGGTCCACATTCTCCTCCTTTCACTTACCTGTGGTCATTGCTGAACTTGGGTTTGGCTCTAGGCTATGTCTCCTGTCCCCCAGGAGCATTCATTTGTGCTGACTCGGACCACCGAGGTGTGTGTGAGGATTTGAGATGGCGGCTTTCTCTCTAGTACAGTCACGGGGGCCTTTGATGGCCCATGGCCATCACCATGTGTGGTCTCTACCAGGGGATTATGGGTTTTTCATACACATGTGAGGGGATTGGGAGAGGACTCACCTAGTTGGGGTTGGGGACTGACATTTTTGCTACCACATTCTCTCCCAAATTTTCTGGGGGAAGAGTTTCCCAAGGACATGACTAACTGCCTTTTGAGCCAGCCCCCAATACATAGGTGGCTGAGCTGTAAAGGACAGACTGTAGAAAGGGTGAGGGTTGAACCTTTTTCAGCTTGAAGAGATTGAAGAACTTGAGTATTTTGAGGGGCAAGCTTCACCTGTGCCTCACCCAAAGCCTTATTATATGTGCTTCCAGCATGTTTTGAGTGAGCAGGCCAAGCACAACTCCAGGGAGGCATTCTTGTTGGGTACCTGGCCAGTGGAGGAGACCAGATGTCTAGGTTTCTTGTAAGCTCTGGGAAGGTACAAGACCTGGCTGGTTGCCAGCTTGGACTGATGAACATCCAGGCTGGGATCTGACCCTCACTACTCTGCCCCAACTTCCTGACCAAATGGGCTCTCAGGATGTTTTATCCATGCTTCTGTGTGTCCTTGGGAGAGGGCCTCACTATCATCCTTTTTGAGTCCCCATAATTTCTTTCCAGAACATTCACTGGGAATCTTGCTGGGCCAATGTAGAGAACTGTTAGGATTTTCCTCACACCATCCCCCAGGTTTCTGCTCATAGACTTCTCTAGTAAAATACCTCATGGGCACCTGAATCCCATCTTCAGTGTGTGCTAACTGCTTTGGCCTATAAACGCTGAGGACCATGAAACACCTTTGCCTGCTCTGTGTCCAACAAACCCCTGGGTGTTTGTCCTCAGTCTGCCTCAGGTTCACAGTTGCCTGATTCTTAGGACAAGCCAACCCATCTTTGGGGGATTTTCTTCTGAAGAGGTAGCTCCAATTTTCCTGGTACCTAGGGCTGCTCAAATCTTTTGGAAGGACAGACAATGGACCTGGGAGTACCCAAAGTCCTGGGGAGGTTTGGGGGATACTTTGCTCAGGACTTCATGTGATTTTCTATCCATAGCTGGAAAAATCTTACCTCCTTATTGATTCTGCAACAGGTTACATTCCAGGTTTTGAGTTACAGTTGGCATGAAAGATTATATGTTATTCCGGGCTGCAGGGATAAATAACTGGGGTATCTAATCTGGGGTATTCTGGGGCACACGCAATCTGGGGTTGCTAATCTGGGATGCAGGTGACAGATATGGGATTGGGGAGGAGAATGAGAATTGTGCTTGGGTCTGGTCCTGAGCCTGAGGTGGGGCCCACAATTGGGTTCCAGGAGGAGTTACATGTTGGGGTTGGGTCACAGGGGACTAAACCAAGGGCTGGACCAGTGAAAGACGAGAAACTGCTTTTGCTTGAATTTGTGCAAAGAAGACATTAGACAATCGTTTCAATAAGACAGAGCAATATATTTTTGGGGACCCAGTTCCCTGACAGGAGCCATTAAGGACTCACTGTGATAGGGAGACCCCAACAGAGCTGACTTCATTTCTTCTGAAAGTGGCCCCCTGAAATGTCAGGACATGGGGGCTTTTTAACACCCAGCAGCCGCTCTGATTTGTCTTTCTTGGTTGAGAGACGTCGGAGACCCATGACTGTCTGCTTGTGAATACTGCCTTGGAAATATTCCCCAAAGAACTTTCTGACACCTTGACCTCTTCATTCTTCTTCCAGATTTTTAGCTCGACTCTGTTACTGATTAGAACCTCCATTAGCTCCTGGATGTCAGGGCTGATCAAAGGCGGGCTACTAATCTCCACCCGTTGGTTTCTAGTGTCCTCCCAGAATGAGTCCTTTGGTGAGGGGCTAGAAAGGGGCTCTGGCTGAGACTTAGGTTGTGATGAGGATGAAAGCTTCAAGGCTTTGGCAGTTGTCTGCCACCAGGACTCAGATGAAACAGGATCGGTTGCGCGTCCAAGGCCTGAGATGGTTCGCACTGAAGAAGGTGGCCAAGCAGTGGAAGAAGAGTACGGGGCAGGCCGCATTGGGAATGCTTTTGAGTCAGCCTGAGGTGTGGTGTTTGCATAAGGGCAGCTGGAAGCAACCTTCGGAGATGGAGGCCAGGTCTCTGAATCGGGGGGAGTTGAGGGTGGAGGTGAAAATGCTGGTGGTTGGAAGGAGAGGCACTCCGGGGGATGAGAAGGTTCTGCAATCTCAGACACATTCAGAGATGACTGTGAGCTAACAGTAAATGAGGAAAACAAGGATGCTGGTGAGTTTGTGGAGGTGAGAGAAGTGGGAGAGGCTGACAGGGATACGGCGGGAACAGCATCTTTCGCACACTTCCCTGGAGGCTGGTGGGCTCTGGCAGATGCTGCTTCCCATATCTTGCCTGGGGGGTCTTGACCTAAGGATTGATGGCAGCTGCCCTTTTCAGGGTGGATCCTCAGGTAACTGCAGAAGACAGAGGGCGCAAGGTACTGGCGGGGGCAAGAGGGACTGGGAGGGCCAGGCAGGCTAGGTGGTGGTGGGGGGCACCCGCAACCAAGGCTCCCTCCACTGCCCCAGGCTGACCTCACAATGCTCCTGCTGTGGCACCCCCGGGTTTTAACCATACTCTGTCCCCAGGAGTCTCCCTCATGGGTTAACCCTAAATTGCCTGCAGTTCTGGTGTCACCTTTGGGGAGTTGGTGAATACAGGAGAGAAGGAAAGATTCCTTACCTATGCAGAAGTGAAATCAGTTCTCGAACCTCTTGCAGTTCTTGTAGGCACTCTTGGCAAGCTGGAAATCAGGACACCAGGTCCCACAGTAAAGGCAGGAACCAGGGACCCGACAGGAGGCTAAACCTGCCCCTCTGGGAGACCTTGGGGGACTCTGACACTAGAATCCAAGGCCTCCTGATGCCTCACAAGGCAAGACTCAAGAAGGGGCACCCTGTCGTTTACAAAGTCATTTAGATCCGGAGGTCCCATCACTGCTGTGGAAGTGGTGGTGGTGAATGGACAGGGCCTACCAGAGGAATCTGAGCAGGTTAAAGCACTTGACTCCAGCTGGATGGGGAGGACCCACCTCCCAGGCCACCCTGCTGCTCCACTCCCACCAAATGGCGCACAATCAACAACCATTTCTAGGCTCCCTGGACCTCCTCTAAACCTGAAATCTATGATGTGACAAGACTCTATCTTCTTTCCAAGAGGCCTCCCTGTGACTGTTTCCTGATGATGAGCCCTGACTCTCTGAGAACTGGGTGCTAGAACTCAGGGACAAGAGAAACGGGTGACACTTGGTCAGGCTGACCTTTAGCACTTACCTTTCAAAGCTCTACGCATCTTTCTGTTTCTGTCATTCCCATTCAGATGCTTATGATACTAAAAGATAAGAAAAAAAAAAACAAAACCACAAAAACAGAAGCCTGGACCCATTTCTCCCTGTCCTCTCTCTAGAACAGCTGCAGATGTTCAGTGCTCACGCACATGACTTTCTGCCTTTAAACTGATGAAAGTTTCATTTCTTTCCACTAATTTCTGAAGTGGATCAACATATTTTTCTGTCTTCCTTCCCTGAAGATCTCATGAAAGGATCTCTGTGTGTGACCCACCATAGTTTATTTTCCTCACTTTATTTTCAAGAAACACAAATCCACAGACGTCCAGGTGTTGAGCTCCATCAGGTCAGGTAGGACCTGCTTCCTGAGCCCAGCCCAGAGCCTCCCGGGGTCTCTGCACTGTCCCTATAACCTCAGCTGAGGAGAAGCTGGCTCTAGACACTGGCCACAGAAAGACACCTGAGGAACAATTCTCAGGAGCCTGAACCAGCAGTGCCTGGCCTGGGAGGTGGATCCCAGACACAAGTGGTTTAACCTGCCCAGATTCCTCTGGGTGGCTCTACTCATTCACCTCCCACAGAGGTCACCTCTTTCAGGCACCCTGTCCTTGGGTGCCATGTGAGACTTTGCCCTGGAACCTCTACTGACCATCACCCCTGCTCTGACATCTTCAGACAGAAGTCCTAGTACCCACTCTCACCCCTGATTGGACTGGCTTGTCTTCAGAATCACGAGCTTCTATTCTTTCCTGAGAAGAGATGATCTGTTCTCTCCCCTCCGCAAGTGCCTCACATGATTGGAAATGTGGAAATAACAGAATCCTCTTGTATTGGGTCTGGCCCAAGGGTTTCTTACCTTCCTGATGCTCCTGTTCCTCCTCGGTGGTGGTGAGGATGGATTTCCCTGGAGGTAGAGAAGGATCAGGAAGTAGAGCCCCAGCCCACACAAGACGGCGAAGATGGTTTCAGTCACCCAGTCATTGCAGCTCGAGTTCAGACAACAAGGCAAAACGCTCTTCAGAGACAAGAGATAATTCTCCATGACCTGAATCGCACAGTCGCTCTGGAGCAACTGAGCCTTCGGAGTATGCTTGGGGGCTAAAAACCCAGGCCCTCATCATAGAGCTGGACCTTGTCACAAAGGCCTCCTGAGGGCAAGGGGATGACAGAGGAGGAGGAGGTGAAATCACAACCCCTGCCTTGGTTTACTGCACCCTCTGCTGACCTGTCAGTGCGTCTCTCACCTTGTTAGAAAGTCCTCGGTCACTTTACTAGCAATTCCACCTGGACTCAGTTTCCTTGTTGCTTTGAGATTTCTACTTGAGTTCCATCAATTTCATGCTTTTTGAAAGTCTGGGTTTGTTCCTGTAATTTTCACTTAATTCTCAGGGTACTTTATTCTTAGGAGGCACTCTGTCTGCAACTCCACTTTCCTGTGTTTTTCTCTGCATCAACACAACACGTAGAATTTGTTTCTTCTATATTTATTTGACTTTTTAATTTTGAAAAATAATTAGTAATTTCATTACAATTACTATACATTACCTTTAGCTAGAAAGGTTTATACAAAAATTAATAATTATTCAAAAGTTATAAAGCAAAATACATACAAATAAAATGGAAACAATTAAATATTCAAAATGTTTTTCATGTATTTCTAGAATTTTTGTTTTTGAAGTACTTAAAGAGTTTTCTTGAAAACATTTGTAACGTGTTCACACACCCACATCCATATTTTAACAAATCAAGTATTTCAGTTCAAAATGCTTCTACTATTTTTGTAGGTCTTCTACCAAGTATTTCATTGTTTATCTGGGGATACATTTTGTCTTGATATTTGAAGGAGAGATTATGTTAGATTTGGAATCACTGGTTGATAGTTTCCTCTAGCAGCTCCTTGAAAATATCATCCCACAGCATCCCACTGAAGTTTTTAATTAGAAGATTTATTATTTATTTTGGTTGCCTTGTGCATGAAGAACTCTACTTCTCTTGCCACTTTCAGGACTCCCTTTCGTATTCCCACAATTTAAAAATGAGTCAAAGTGTCGATCAGTTTTATTTCATTGAAGGTTGACATTTTCTCTGTGGATTAATACTTTAAGTTTCAGCCATTATTTCTTTACATATTTTTGCTTCCTATTCTTTATGACATACTCATTCAACATAGGTTGGAGTGTTAATGATGTCTCATAGGTTAATTTTATTCAAACTCTTCATGTACTAATCCAACTTCAAGTCTACTGATTCTTTTGCATCTCAAATGTATTGTTGAACCTCTTTAACCAGTTTTTCATTTCAGGTTCAGATTTCCATTTTGTTCCCTTTTATAATTTAGTACTTTAGTTTCTTTGTTGAGTTACTATAATCATACATTCATTAACATGGTTTCCTTTAGTTCTTATTTTTAAATAGTTGTAGTTATTTTTATTATGTTTCCCTTTTTACCTTAATACTGGAATAATAAATGATTTTTCTGCTACAATATTAGAATATCCTAACTTTAAGTATACATTTATTTGTACCAATGAATTTTATTCAATATGTTTTTCTGTTACTAATTAATGTCTTTTCCTTTTCACTTAAAACACCCCCTTTAATATTTCTTATAAAGATAGTCAAGAGGTGATGAACTCTTTCAAAGTTTTCTTACCATGAAAATTCTTTATCATTCCTTTAATTCTGGAGAACAACTTTTCGGGGTACAGAATTCTTGTTTGCCATTGTTTTTCATTTGAATTTTGAATATACCACTCTCTTCTGATTGCTAGAGATCGCTGAAAAAAATCTACTGATAATATATGGGGTTTCCTTGATTTAACATGTTGCTTTATGCTTGCTGTTTTATTGCATGCTGCTATTAAGGTTGCCTCCTTGTCATTAATTTTTTGAAATTTTAATTATAATGTGACTTGCTATGTCTCTCTTTTTTTTATATACAGATTTATTTATTTATGCATATGAGACCTGGGGTGGAGGCCAGAGGTACAGGGGGTAAGTGAATTCACCAGATACAGAGTGGGGAGTAGAAAAGGTAAATCCACTGAAATACACTGAGGATAAGACAGGAGAGATCTGCTGTGCCATGTGGGTCAGCTCCCTGACCAGGGATTGAACTCATGCTTCAGTGCTTCATAGTTCTGCAACGTAACCCCTGTGCCTCTTTGGATTCACCCTTATTTGAACACTCAAAGCTTACTGGATATGGACCTTGGTGATCATCTTTACAACTATTACATTAAACTTTCTATCATCTATATAATTTATTTCATTAAATTCTGTTTAGAGGTTTTATTTTCACAGTTCTGGAACATTAATGAAGATCTGATTTCTTCTGAGGCTTCTTATTTCTAGAATTTATATTATTCATTTGTTTAGAACATATGGCTCTGTTTTTTCACTTTACTTGAGTCTCTTTTGTTCATTTGTGCACATTAGATAAATAGCCTCCTCTCCCAGTCTTGGCAGAGTTGTCTCCTGTAGATAACAAATATTATCAAAAAGCCCAGCCTGAGCTCTTGATTGTTTTTCAAAATTTTTCATGGTCCAAGCTACCTTCTTTGTTTTAGTTGCTCCCCAGTAATTGAGGGTGTGCCAAGATACATCAGTCTCCTAAAGGGAAGAATTGCATCAGGACTTAGTCTCCTAAAGGGAAGAATTGCATAAGGACTTAGATGCAGGTTGATTAGAAGCAGGTCCTCAGTCGGCAGTTAGGAAAATATATAGTTAAGGCCTTCCAGGAATGAACTGAAATAGGAACTTTTTTTCCTGATCTTTATTCAGTTGGAAGTTATGGGAGCTCCTGTTCCCAAAATGAACTGTTGTTTCCCCGCCCCCCCCCCCGCCCGCCCGCACATGCCCCAGTCAAGGGCATGTAGCATTTTGCGCACTATCAACATATTTCAGCAAACCTCTGGTAAGTGCCTCAGACTCTGGGCCCACCCACCAGTGCTCCAGGAACTGGCAGATATCCCAGTATAGATGGCACAAATTCTTGATCAACTTTAATAAAAAGGAACATAAAAACCAATCAATATATGATAAGAAAGCATATGATAAGATATAATATGATGGTACGATATGATGCATATAATATAGTAAGATACAATATGATGAAAAGCCTTGAAAATCTGGGGATTCAAGGAACATATCACAACCTTTAAAGGCTAAATATTATGAACCCTTGTCTAAAATAATTCTCAATGGTGAAAAACTGAAAGCTTTTCCACTAAGATCTGGTTAGAGAGGAAGTCCACTCTCACCACTATTATACAGCATTGCACTGGAAGTACTAGCTACAGCAATTTACAAAAGAAGGAAATGAAAGGAATCCTAATTGGAAAAGAAGAAAAATTATCATTATCCACAGACAACATGGTAACACATAGAGAATCCTAAAGACTACTCGGAAAAACAAATTGAAACAATAAATCAGTCCAGCAAGTGGAAGTTTATAAATAAAATACACAAGATCAATCATATTTATTTATGAAAATGATGATATAGAGGAGGAAGAGGTTTAAAAATATGATGCCCTTTACAATTACATACAAAACATTAAATACTGAATAGCAAACCTAATGAAGGTGTGAAGGACCTGTATAAAAAAATATGGGATACTGTTAAAATAGAAGAAGCCAAAAAGAAATGGAAAGACATTCCTTCCTCATGGACAGGAAGAATCAACATTGTCAAAATCCTACCAAAAGCAATATACAGATCCAACGTTATTTGAAATGCAATTACAAATATTTAAAAGAAAATCATTAAGCAAAAGAATTATGTCATGATAAATATCAAACAGTACACACCCCAAATTTTAAGTTCAGGCATGGCCATACTGTCAAACTCATCCAACATTCCTTCAAATTTGGAAGATCCTTCACCCACCTGCTAGGACTTCTTTTTCCTTCTTGAGATTGGTTTTCCTCCTAAAAAGCAACGAGGACACATTTGCAGAGAAATTTCTTGGGGTTCAGAGGAAAATAATATTACCACAAAAGTGTGCAATTAAAAAATTTCAATACACAAGACAGAAATTGCCTTTTTGACACAAAACTAGCATAATGAAAGGAAAACTACAGCAAGGCACAGAAAGCTTTGAAGAATCTTGGAAGAAAAAGAAAAATAAGGAAGTTGATGAGGGGAAAGAAACAGATAACCTAAAAAGGAAAACTGATCAGATTCTCATCAGACTTCTCTGAAGAAAGGCTACAGGCAAAAAGAGAGTGGAGTGATATATTTGAGAAACTCCGAGACAGAAATTCCAGCCCAAAACACTCTGTCCAGCAAAGTCCTTCCGTCTGTATGAGGGGAAAATAAGGATATTCTGAGACAAATAAGATGTCCAGAAATTTGCTACTAATAAAACCCCACTCCAAGAAATTTTACAAGAAGTCTTAAAATCTAAACCAACACTATAGGAGGAGGAATATAGGGGAACCAAATAAGGGATCAGAGTGAAAAAACAATAACAATAAAAAAATTAACAGGTAACTATAAATCACAGACATTCTGCAGGGGAGGAGGGGAAGAAGGATCAAAACAGGGGAGGGAAGAGCACAAGAGACTATGGTGATGGAGCACGGGTGAGTTGGTGGTGGGAATGGGGACTACTCCTAAGAAGAGAAAATAAATAGTGTACCAAAATGAATAATGATGTAAAATATATATAAATAATTAATCAATATATAAAAAAATCTAAATCAACAGATGAATGAACAGGAAAAATGCATTTGAGTGCAGAGGGTAGCAAATACTTTCAGTTTAACTTTTATTGATTTCAGAAGCAAACATTCTAGAAACATATATATGTATAAGGTTTAAATATTTCAATTTTATACATCTTTAGCTTTGTAAATTTTGGACAATTATTCAATTTTCTATTAACCTCTCTAGTTAAAGAGAGTGGATATTAACTACAATAACAGCTTTTAATATTTTCTCAAAATTCACAAATAAATATAAAGGAAATTTATATTGTATTTGGTTGATACAAGGAAAACACAGTGTGGGGGAAAGTTGGAGTTTCAGACAGTGTCTAAGAGTATAGCCCCTGAGATTTAAGTAAAAATTTCAGGAACAATGCCAGATTTTCCAAGACTATGAAACTGACAAAGGAAGCAGGAGCAACTGAGTGCAGGTGGGATTACTAGTCAAGTGACCGAGGACTCTAACAGGGAGAGGGATGCACTGACAGGTCAGCAGAGGGTGGAGTAAGCCAAGCAGGGGCTGTGATTTCACCTCTTCCCCTGACTGTCACCCCCTTGCCCTCAGGAGGCCTTTGTGACAAGAGCCAGCTCTGTGATGAGGGCCTGGGATTTTAGCCCCAAACTGCTATCCCGGGGCTCAGTTGCTCAAGAGTAGCTGTGTGATTCAGGTCATGGAGAATTATCTCTTGTCTCTGAAGAGTGTTTTGCCATGTTGGCTGAGCTCAAGCTGCAATGCCTGGATGACTGAAACCATCTTCCTCTTCCTGTGTGTGCTGGGGCTCTTCTTCCTGCTACTTCCCCACTTCCAGAGAAATCCATCCTTAGCACCACCATTGAGGGACAGAAACACCAGTAAGGTAAGAAGCTCTTGGGTCCGACCCAATGCCACAGGGTTCCCCGTCTATTATTTCTGCTTTCCCCAGTCAAGTGAGACTCCGGGGAAGGGAGAGCACAGATCATCTCTTCTCAGCAAAGAACAGACCCTCATGATTCTGAAGACGAGCCAGGTCAAGCAGGGGTGAGAGTGGGCACAGGGATTTCTATCTGAAGAGCTCAGACCTGGGATCATGGTCAGTAGGGGATCCAGGGCACAGTCCCAAATGGTGCCCCATAACACGGTACCTGAGAGAGGTGACCTATGTGGGAGGCCAGGTGCGTGAGCCCTGTTCCCCAGGTGCCTGGCCGTGGCCAGGCTGGGACAGCCTCTCCTCAGCTGACGTTCATGGGGCAGCTCTGAGACCCAGGGAGGCTCTGAGCAGGACGGAGTAGAGCCCTGCTCCCGGGAAGCAGGGCCTCCCTGACCTGATGGAACTCAGCACCTGGAGGTCTAAGGGTTGGTGTTTCTCAGTGCAGAGGGAGAGCCATGGAGGGTGTGGCACAGAAGATCCATTTTGTGATCTTCCGGGAAGGAACACTTTAGAAATGACAAAGGGAAAAGAAATGCAGAAAGTCACATTCATGTGCACTAACATCTGTAGCTTAGAGAGAGGACAGGGAGAAATGGCTCTCGGCTCTTTTATTTCCTCATCTCTCAGCATCCAAGGGAGCTGAAGAGGAGCAGCAGAAGCAGAAGGAAACATGGAGTTTTGAAAGGTGAGTGAGTGCCCATAGATCAGCGAGACCGATTGTCACCCCGTTTCTCCGGACCCCGAGTCCTGCTCCCGGTTCCAAAGATGCCAGGGCTCACCCCTCAGGCACAGACCATGGGGGAGGCTCACGGGATAGACAGGCCCTGATGCCGCCCCGATCCAGGCTCGGAGGTCAGGCCAGGAACCGTGTGCTGCGGGCAGGACAGAGGGTGGGAGTGGCGCGCAGTGGGTGGCCGGGGAGGTGGGTCCTCCAGGTGCAGCTGGAGCCAAGTGGTTGACCCTGCTCAGGTTCCTTGGGGAGGGCTCAGATACTACTTTGTAAGTGACCAGGTGCCCCGTCTCGAGTCTTGCCTAGTGAGGCACC
>JAGFMF010010116.1:0-34790 GCA_019455555.1 Galemys pyrenaicus
CCCAGTGCTTGTATACATAAATAAATAAATCTTTAAAAAAAAAAAAAAGAAAGAAAGTTCTAGCATTGCTGTAGCCAATTCATTCAGTTCTAGCTTTGACTACCATGAAAATTACTGGGCTGATTTTGACTACCATGAAATCCCTGCATATAAACTGTGCACGTGTGAGAAGAATCGCAGATGTGGAATCAAGTTATTGAGCTGAACACAAGGCTTAAAGCATCAAACAGACACCACTTAACCCCCCCCCCCCCATTCTCTTCCTGATCCCTGCTTTATTCTTCTTAGGGATTATGAGCCTGACATTAAGTCTGCTTTGTTATTTTATTGCGCATGCCATCTAGTCTAGAACTAGCTGAGGCAAGAATCGCTCCCTAGGTGGCCGCTTGCCCCGCCTTAGCACGCCTTGGGGGTGGGGGCAGCCCTGGCCCCTGAAGCTAAGTACAAAGACTGCTTTCCCTGCCCTGATCACCTCTGACCTTGCTCTGACCCCTCTAGTCATCAGACCCTCAGGAGTCGAAAAGCCAGACTATGGTCTGCGGCAGCAGCTCTTCGCAGGTGGTTTGGGGCAGGCGTGCCAGGGCCATGGCCCCGAAGCCCTCCGAGGAGCCTGGCAGTGCTCAGGCCAGTTGGGGCCCTTCGGCTGTTGCTTTCTGACGCTGAGCAAACGCTGTCACCTACGGAGCATGTGGGGTGACCAGCTGTCCCAGCTTACCAGGCCCCACCTGCTTTCAGTGCCGAAGCGCCACAACCGGACACCACTAGCCGCAGGCAGCTGAGCGTGGCGGTCTCTACCCGTGCCGGACCCAAACTGATCGGTGCCTTTGTTCCCCTCTTTCCAAGGGATGATGCTGGCTCCCGATCTCACGGGGCTGTGCCGAGGCTTAGGCGGGTCGTGTACGCGCAGTCCTGGCGCTAGGAAGCAGTGTAGGAATAACGGCCTCTTGTCACCCCCTGCATGTGCAGCATTGGAATCAAGCCTGCGAAGTGCTTTTCTTTCTTTCTTTTTTTTTTAAAGATTTATTTATTTGTGCACACAAGAGCTGAGGTACAGGCCAGAGTGGCGGGAGGTGAGAGGGTTCACCAGACAGAGCGGGGAGCAGAACAGGCAGATCCACTGAAACACGCTGCTGAGGGAGCAGCGGGCACAGCAGGAGAGGTCTGCTGCGCCATGTGGGTCCCTCCCTGGCCAGCGGCAGGGATCGAACTCGTGCTGCAGTGGCTGCGGTTTGCTTCATAGTGCGGTGCTTAACCCACTGCGCCACCAGGGAGGCCCAGGAAGTGCTTTTCCAAGGGTGATGTGCTGGGCCCACCGGGGTGTCACTGTGAGCAGGCTGTGCAGTGCCTGACTTTCCCACGCTGCTAGGGGAGACTTCCAATCCAATAAACTACTGAAGTAGAAGACAATCATTCCCTGTAACTGGAGGGGCAGGGAGGTCTGGGATAGAATCAGGATGCTCTTCTTGGAATACTCGGCCATCATCTCCCTGACTGAGGAATGCGGAAGCGGGCGTAGCGGAGGTCAACAGCTACCCAAAGCATGGCAAGTGCAGTGCGGTGCTGAGACTCGAACCTGTGTCTTTGGGGGGAAAAGCAGCTTCTTTTCCTTGCCCTATAGTGTACAGCCCAAGGGGAATGGCTAGGGGATCTCGGCGAGACTTCCTGGATGTGATGGCTTTACATACGGCTCGCAAAGCCCCCACGTGGTCATCCAGCCAACCCGTCTCTGGCCAGTGCTGGCGGAGCGCCCGCAGGCCTGGGCTGAGGTGACCGTTTCCGCGACAGGTCTGATCATGTCCGCCTTCACGGTGATCATCCTGATTCTGTACTTTGTGATCGACAACTTCGTGATCCAGCGCAGGCCCTGGCTGCCCGAGTGCACGCCCATCTACATCCAGTACTTCGTCAAGTTCTTCATCATCGGCATCACGGTGCTGGTGGTGGCTGTGCCGGAGGGGCTGCCCCTGGCCGTCACCATCTCGCTGGCCTACTCCGTGAAGGTGAGGCGGGAGCCGCGCTGCCCCTTCCTTAGCACGAGTCAGGAGCGGGAGGGGGGCCGGGCGGCCTTTGGCGAAAGGTGAGGCTAGTCTTCCTCTCACCTCCAGTGGCCGCCCAAGGGCAGGAGTCCCGGCTCGTTGGAAGGACTCTCTCGATTAAATAACCCGGTAGAGCCTTCAGGGAGTTCGCGAAAATAGTCTCCTTGTGTTTTTGTGGGGGCAAGAAAATGAAGAGTGGAAGCATGTTGGCTGTTGGTGTACATCTGAGAGAGCTAACTGGTCCCCTCCAAATCTTTTCCCCTCTGTAGAAAATGATGAAAGACAATAACCTGGTCCGGCACCTGGACGCCTGTGAGACCATGGGCAACGCCACGGCCATCTGCTCGGACAAGACGGGCACGCTGACCATGAACCGCATGACGGTGGTCCAGGTCTTTGTCGGAGAAACCCACCACCACAAGGTCCCGAGCCCCGACGCCATCGTGCCCAAGATCCTGGAACTTGTTGTCAATGGGATCGCCATCAACAGCGCCTACACCTCCAAGATCCTGGTGAGCTTCGCGGCCCGACACTCGAGCCAGAAGTCGGATGGGAACATTCGTTTTCTCTGAGACACTCAGTTCTCGCTCGTTCATTCTTCCCGAGTTGCCACCTCACATCCTGTTTCTACTCCTCTCTGAACACTCTGGGGTGAGACCAGGGAACAGGCCCTGGAAGTAGGTGAGGCAGGCCGGGGCTGTGGCTGTGAAGTGCGCTTCAGTCACCACACGAGGCAGCCAACCGCCCCGGTCGGAGAGCCCTCATGCCACCGGGGTCGGCCGGTCAGGAGTGAATAGCTCACTTCCCAGAAACCAAACGCGGAGTTAGAACCAGGCCTCCACGGGGGCGACACCAGCACCCCACACGGCAGCTGAAAAGCCCCTCCGCCCTGGGCTGGCTCAGGGGCCGCAGCAGGACCCTCGCCGGCCAGAGGAGACAGCCCCCACGGCTCGCGCGCTGAGCGTCTGACAGGGCGCCTCCCTCGCGGGGCCTGGAGGCCCCCGGGCCCTCGTCTCACGCGTGCCTTTCTCCCTCAGCCTCCGGAGAAGGAGGGCGGGCTGCCGCGGCAGGTGGGCAACAAGACCGAGTGCGCCCTGCTGGGGCTGGTCTCCGACCTGAAGCAGGACTACCAGGCTGTGCGCCAGGAGGTGCCCGAGGAGAAGCTCTACAAGGTGTACACCTTCAACTCGGTGCGCAAGTCCATGAGCACCGTCGTCCAGAGGCCGGAGGGCGGCTTCCGCATGTACAGCAAGGGCGCCTCGGAGATCATCCTGCGCAAGTGAGCGCCCGCCTGCGCGCCCTCGCAGCACCCTGGGGAGCCCGGGAGGCGTGCTCCGTGCATGCTCCGTGTGTGCCCCATGTGTATTCCGTATGTGTCCTGTGTGCCCTGTGTGTGCTCCATGTGTTCCCCATGTGTGTTCCCTTGTGTGCTCCGTGCATGTTCTGTGCATGCTCCGTGTGTGCCTCCTGTGTGCTCCATATGTTCCCTGTGTGTCCCGTGTGTGCTCCATGCATGCTCCTTACATGTTCCATGTGTGCCACGTGTGTGCCCCCTGCATGCTCTGTGTGTGTTCCGTGTGTGCTCTACGCGTGCTCCATGCATGTCCCGGGCCACGCCAGGCCGCGGCAGGCCCACCAGACGAGGCTCCTCCCCTCAGTCACCACTTCCTGAGCGCGTGCGGCCCGGCTTCGAGGACTCCAGGGGTCATTTGATCGGTCCTCACAAGTCAGTGGTGTAGACGCTGCTGTCAGGCCTGTCGCACAGGTGACAAACTTAAGTAACTTCCTGCCAAGGGAGTTAAGCGGCTCGCTCGCGGTGACCCAGTTCCTGGCAGCGCTGCCTGGTGCAGGCCGAGGCAGCCCGAGCTTCCCCTTCTGCCTGGAAACTGCCTCGTAGCTGCTCCCGGCACCGGCCCCCACGGCGCGATGAGTCCATGTGCCTCACGTGCCTTGAGAGGAGGGAGCACTAGGATGTGCTCTGTGCTGCCTGTTCCGTCCCGTTCTCAATTCCGAATGTAGGGAAATGACAAAACTTGGTCGCGGCAGCTAGATTGCTCCTGAGTCCCCAGGGCTGACCCTGCATGGGAAGAGGGCCGGGAGCCGGCCTCACCGGGCCCCGGTGGACTTGTGTCGCTCAGCACGTTCTCGCCAAGCATGGCCTGTGTCCTAAGAGGCGGCCATCCGAAGGCGGCCTTTGGCATCTGAGCAGGACCAGATGACCTGCCAGGCCAGGGCCAGGGGCTCCTCGGGGTGGCGGGTGATTTCTGGCCACGGACCAGCGTTTCAGGAACAGTGTGGACTTGCCAGCGTGTCTGTGGGTGACCCTAGAAGGCTGGTAGACGGATGCCGCTTGCTCACTGTGCCCCCAGGTGCAATCGCATCCTGGACAAGAAGGGGGACGTCGTGCCGTTCAAGAACAAGGACCGAGACGAGATGGTGCGCACGGTCATCGAGCCCATGGCCTGCGAGGGCCTCCGGACCATCTGCATCGCCTACAGGGACTTCAGCAACGGGGAGCCGCCCTGGGACAACGAGAGCGAGATCCTCACGGAGCTGACATGCATCGCCGTGCTGGGCATCGAGGACCCCGTGCGCCCGGAGGTGGGTCTGGCGGGGAGGGGCCAGGAGAGCCTGAGAGCGGGTCCTCTAGCAGCCCTGGACCGGTGGGTCCAGAGTGAGCTATTGCAGCCGCCGGGAGTCCTGGGAACCGGGGGGTCCTTCTGCTTCGTGTTGCGGCCCCAGGCAGGCCAGCTCGCTGCTGCTCACTGGGAGGGACAGCTGGTTCCTGCCCCCTGCCTCGCAGACGGGCAGAAGCGGCTGCAGTCAGCGCAGTCGAGGCACGAGAGGCCCTACTGGGCTTATCATAAGATGGACACTGGGGAGCCATCAGGAATTAGCGGGGACCCCGGCTGTACGCGCCCATCAGCCCGCTCTTGTCGTGTGCCCCTGGACGAGCTCTCGCCACTGGCCACTGGCCGTCTCTGCTTCTAAGAAGTCCAGGTGGAGGTCAGTTGTCGAGGCCCAGACGCACGAGCGGGGCTCACGGCTCTGGGGAACCGCACAGAAGGGGTGTGGCGGGAGCACAGCTCAGGGCAGTGGAGAAGCGGGAAGCTTGTGCTGGGAAGGAAGGGGGTGTCCAGGTCCGAAGGGCGCCTCGTCTAGAGTTGTTACGCCGGCTCCTGAAACAGCTTCCCCTTCAACTCCCGGTGCCGTGAGGGGCGTCCTGACGAGGGATGTGGTGGGGCGGGCAGAGGGCGGGGGTGCCCTGCGCCCTGCTGCTCGAGGCCTCTGTCCTGCCCACAGTCATGGCACAGGCGGTCCGAGCGGCCGCCCACGCCCTGCCCGGCCTCCCTCTGCAGGTGCCGGAAGCCATCGCCAAGTGCAAACGCGCGGGCATCACCGTGCGGATGGTGACGGGTGACAACATCAACACCGCCAGGGCCATTGCCACCAAGTGCGGCATCCTGACGCCGGGCGAGGACTTCCTGTGCCTGGAGGGCAAGGAGTTCAACCGGCTCATCCGCAACGAGAAGGGCGAGGTGGGTCGCAGACCGGGCCTGGCAGAGGGAGGGCACTGCCAGGGCGCTCGCGGGAACCTGGGCGCTGGGGAGACCGACCTCCACGCACGGGGAATGCTGCCCCGGCGCTGCTGGAGGGTTGGACCGGGCTTCTCCATCACGGGCGTCAGGAGACTCACTGGTCACGTCTGTCCGTTCTCTCAGTCGCAGCATGATTTTGCTTTGCCCCCCGGCACCCCCACTCCGTCACACCCCATGGCGAGTGTGCAGGCGCATGGCGGCCAGTGTCTCCCGGCCCCCATGGAGCGTGCACCGGAGCCCACAGCACCATGTGGCCGCTGCCCCCAAGGCTGGCTCTGCCCAACCCCCCGGGGCTCCAGGACACCGGGTGGGGGCAACTCTCAGGGCCCGAGTGGGCACCACTGAAGACTCCACCCAGAGACTGAGCGGCCACATCTCCACCGGGGGCCGGGGTAACACCCCCGGCCCTGGCGTGCCGGAAACCCCAGAAGCTCGGAGTGTGTGGAGAAGGCTGTTCCTCAATGGCCGTTCTGGTCTTGACTGGCTGAGTGTGGTCTGGCGTTGGCAGGTGGAGCAGGAAAAGCTGGACAAGATCTGGCCGAAGCTTCGTGTCCTGGCGAGATCCTCGCCCACAGACAAGCACACGCTGGTGAAAGGTGAGGTGGCCCTGGGCAGGGCAGCGGGGCAGGTGGAGGAGGCCGGAGGGAGGACAGATGAGACCCCAAAGCCCAAGCAGCGCTCCTGACCTGTGTCGAGGGGTCCCAGAAGCGCCGGCGGCCCTGGGGGACACCCCAGGTCAGCCGACATGGTCAAGTATGGCTTCCCAGACAGGGTCTGTGCCGTTGGCCAGCAGTCCAGTGAAGCGGGCAGAGCTGACTACGCTATTCCCACTTTGCAAATGAGGAAGTTGAGGCAAATAAGGAAAAATGTACCCAAAAGTTGCCCAGCTGATGGAGGTGCAGGGTACCGTTGACCCCCAAGTCGCTGGCTTTAAATCAGGTGTTTTGTCTACTGCATAGTAGCTACTTAGGGACAGACAGGCTATCAGAGGACAGACTTCATTAGCCCACAGTGCCCCATGGCGCAGTGAGTGCCGTGGAGATGCTGTCGAACCTCCCGCAGAGGAAAAGGAAGGAAGAAGAAGGTGGAAAGGGAGGTGGTAGCAGCGGCTGGGAAGGAGGAGCCGGAAAGCACCTTTGGTCACCTGGATGGGAAGCGGGCCAGAGGGGCTCAGAGGCCACCACCTGGGCTCATGGCGGCCTTTGTCCCTTGCAGGCATCATTGACAGCACCATCGGGGAGCAGCGGCAGGTGGTGGCTGTCACCGGCGACGGCACCAACGATGGGCCCGCGCTGAAGAAGGCGGACGTTGGCTTTGCCATGGTGAGCGTCTGGGCGCAGCTCGCCGGAGCAGGTCAGGTCTCTGGACCCTGCTGTCCTGCACCTCCACGGCCGTTTGTGCTTTCTTCTAGCTCCATCTTTCCTGCCAACCCGGCCATAATATATTGTGTAACGGGGCCGTGTCAAGGACAGACACTAATGACACAGGCAGGGAAACCGTGACTGTCTCTGCCTAGCACAGCGAGACCCACTTGAATCTGGCCGCGAACACAGTGCTTCTGTCAGCCCAGGCACAAGTGGAGGAGACTTGCCCAGGGTGGAACATGTGTTCTGGCCCCCCTTCCCAGTACCCCGCTTTTTGCTTATGACAGCAGAAGCAGCGGGACCCCCCTAGGAAGCTCGTTTTAAGTCACATATTTCAAGGCCCCATAATCGAACATCTTAGCCTGGTAGAGTCTGGGGTGGGTCCAGGAATGTGGGAGTTCGCTTAACGGGCACATTTGCTGATTCTGATATTCAGGAACATTTAGAAGCCTCCAGATCGCAAGTCTGTCCTCACACAAGTAGCTTATGATTGTAAGTCTCCCCTACATACTGAACCCTTAGTGATGTTTAAGTAGTGAAAGAGAGTCAAAAACAATCTGTCTTTAACAACAAGATTCCTTCTAGGGCATTTCAAGACTATACAAAAATAAGGAAGATAGTAGAATGAATCCCCATGTACCCATCACCCCAAATCAGTAATTATCAGCGCTCAGCCATCTTCTTTCTGACCACTTCACCCCCTGCCCCAATCTCTAGCTGAGACTTCTAGTTTTTCTCAAGCAAATCCAAGACATTGTGTCATTTCACACTTTGATACGTCTCTAAAAGATGGTATCAAAATATACCTAACAGAATCAAACTACCAATGACAATATCATCATAACAAAGTTGAGTCCTTACTGCCATCAACTACTTCATCTGTGTTCACATTTCTTCATAAATTTTTTCATAAATGTTCTTTTTATTTAGTTTATTCATTTAAATCAGGATCCTAGTAAGTTCCATAATTACAATTGCCTGCTGTATCTCTTGAGTCTCTTAAATATAGCCATAGCTGGAACAGCAGTTCCTGGAAACCTAAAGAAATACAAATGCTGGGCCTCCCTGGTGGCGCAGCAGGTTGAGCGCCGCACTGTGAAGCATCCACGGCACAGCAGTGCAAGTTCGATCCCGGTCAGGGAGGGGACCCACAGGGCGCAGCAGACCTCTCCTGCCTCCCACTGCTCCCCTCAGCAGTGTACTTCAGTGGATCTGCCTGTTCTGCAGATCAGTCTGTCACTGGTGACTCCTCTCACCTCCCGCGACTCTGGCCTGTACCCCAGCTCTTGTATGCATAAATAAATCAATCTTTATTTTTTTAAACTTTTTTTTATTATTTATGCATACAAGAGCTGGGGTACAGACCAGAGTCGCAGGAGGTGAAGGATTCACCAGAGACAGAGTGGGGAGCAGAACAGGCAGATCTACCAAAACACACTGCTGAGCAGTGTGGGAGCAGGGAGGCAGGAGAAGTCTGCTGCGCCCTGTGGGTCCCCTCCCTGGCCGGGGATCGAACTCGCGCTGCTGTGCTGCAGATGCTTTACAGTGCAATGCTCTACCCGCTGCGCCACCAGGGAGGCCCCAATAAATCAATCTTTAAAAAGAAAAAGAAGTACAAATGCTGAGGGGACAGGGCACCCTCCTCTACTGAATCAGAAAGCCTGGAGTTCAGGCCCCGAGAATTGTTCTACTAAAGTTTGAGAACTACTTCCTATAGAGTCCCTGCAAGAGACACCAGACCACCCCACATCCATGGATTCTCTAGAAGAACTTGGGCTCAGCATGTGGTTGTGTGTGGCTAGCTCCACCGCAGCTGGGGAAAGCTTGGGCTGAGCTAGCAGGACCCGCAGGCCGGCTGCTCTGTGCTGTCTCCCGCCGTGGGGGGTCACACCGAGCTCACTCTCCCCCTGCAGTGAAAATGCGACAGGTGTGTGATGTTTCTGCCCAGGGGACTCATCGGACGCTTGGCACCGAGGTTTTTACCGAGGTCGGTAACGCAGGCACCTTTGCGTGGCGTGTCCTGGGATCCCAGACTCCCAGAGGAAAACGGAGTTTAGGAGAAACCACTAACCAACCAACGAACCAGCTACACGGTCAACTCCTTAACGATCACTTAACTGTTGACTGGACACATCTGAGAGCCAAGTTCCCGGATGCCAGCCAAGGCCCAACTTTGCAAACAGCCTTTCTAGTTAACTTTTTTTTTTTTAAGATTTTATTCATGCACACAGGCACTGGGGTACAGGCCAGACATGCGGGGCAGGTGAGAGGATTCCCCAGAGACAGAGCGGGGAGCAGGACAGGCAGATGGACTGAAACACACTGCTGAGGGGAGCAGCAAGGAGGCAGGAAAGGTCTACTGCGCCTTGGCCGGGGATCGAACTCGTGCTACAGTGGCTGCAGAAGCCCCACAGCACAGCGCTCAACCCCTTGTGCCGTCAGGGAGGCCCCAACAAAGATTTTTCTTATAGTTCTTTTTATCCTGTAAGTACACCCTACTAGTAAGATAGCATAAAATTACCTTTAAAAGGTCATTCGAAACATTTTTCCTTTATATGTTTTTTTTTTTTTTTTTACCAACTGGCATGTCAGTTCATTTATATCTCCTTGCTTTCCATTTTAGAGATGGCTTTTTAAACTCCATTTCCTTTTATACTTGTATAAAATAGCTACATAGTCCTAAAATCAAACCTAAAAACAAGGTCTCTTCCTAGGAGTCTGGCATTGCCTCCAGTCACCCTGCCCCGTTGCCTCCCTCTTAACCCCACAGGGATTTTTTTTCTTTTTTTTTTTAATACTTTTTTTTAAAAATTTATTTACTTATGCATTTAGAGCTGAGGTACAGACCAGAGGTGTGGGAGGTGAGAGGAGTCACCAGAGACAGAGTGAGGAGCAGAACAGGCAGATGGACTGAAATACACCACTGAGGGAAGCAGCGGGCGAGGCAGGAAAGGTCTGCTGCGCCCTGTGGGTCCCCTCCCTGGCCGGGGATCGAACTCGCGCTGCTGTGCCATGGATGCTTCACAGTGTGGCGCTCAACCCGCTGCGCCACCAGGGAGGCCTGAATTGTTTTCTTTAGTTTTCAGTTTTTCCTTTCGTTGGCTTCCTTAACCCAGAACAGAGTGTGTAGTAGATTTGTGTCCCACCCTCCTGGAAGGTGACACCATATCACACTCTCTTGTTCCACCTGTTTTTGTCACCTGACAGCGCGACTCAGTGATCACCCACGAGTGGTATTAGAGATGCTCTTCTTACAGCGCACGGGATGGCATTGTGTGGGCGTATTGGAGAACTTTTTAGGAGAAACTGCACTGTGTGGCCTAGTAGCTATTTGTTTGTCGTGACCAGGAAGCCAACGCTATCGGGCAAGGGAGCAGCTAATCTGCTGGTACAAGCCACGATAAAGAAGCAGCTGGACGGGGGTGCACAGGAGTTGCAAGACGTGAGGCTGGTGTTGGGGCTGCTTCTCAGAGCAGCAGAGCTTAACCCAGTGAGACACGATGGATGGGAAAGGGGGGTTTGCAGACTTGGGGAGTAGAGAAAGCACAAGTCTGAATTCTAGCTGTAAGTGAGCGGTTCGGGGGGTTATGACTAAACCAGCAGCTCTTGGAAAGTGAGCCGGAGCCCGCATGGCGAGGGGTGCTGGCCGGGCTTGCAAGCAGACTGTTTCTAAGGCGCAACCCGTGGCGTTTCCCCGGTGAGGGGCCTCGGTGCAGGACCTACCTCTGAGCCGCACTGCAGGCTCCTCCTCGGAAAAGGGCGGGGGAGACGGAGCAGATGATGCTGGTGGTGCAAAAGAAGGCGGCCGCTTGGGGGTAGCGAAAACAGGGCTCGCCCCCACCTTCAAGTCCTTGCTGGGCGGAGGACGACGGACTCTCATGGACAGCTGACACTGGCTCGGGAGTGCGACGTGAGGCAGAGGCCACCGCCCATCCTCGTTTCTGGGGCCCACCGGCGGCACGGTCTGCCTTCAGTTTCTTCGGGGTGGACAGGAACCCCAAGCGTGGACGCTCGGCCTGCGTGTAGCACGACTGTTGTGCCACTCTGGGGTTCTGGCTTCCAGAGCTTCGAGGGGGCAGGGGACGGGGTCAGGCGCAGAGCTCAGAGAGACGCTGCCCCCCCAGTTCCTCGCTTTCTCCCCTCCCGTCTCACTGCAGGGCATCGCGGGCACCGACGTGGCCAAGGAGGCCTCGGACATCATCCTGACAGATGACAACTTCACCAGCATCGTCAAGGCCGTGATGTGGGGCCGCAACGTGTACGACAGCATCTCCAAGTTCCTGCAGTTCCAGCTCACGGTCAACGTGGTGGCCGTGATCGTGGCCTTCACGGGCGCCTGCATCACGCAGGTGAAGGGAGAGTGGGCAGGCTGAGTGGGAGGGGCGAGGCAGGCCAGGGAACAAGGGGCGTGGGGTGCAAGGGCTGACGGAGTGAGAACCATGCTCCCGGTGGCATCGGGCAGGCAGGAGCCGGCTGTGCTAGGTCCCAGGCTCCACCTGTCCATGGTGACAGCTCCCGGCGTGCCTAGGGCGATGGCAACACACCTCTGCCTTTAACCCAGCCTGTGTGCCCGCCAGATCCTCGCTAGGTGAATTAGCTCTGTTCTTCACAAAGCAGGTACCATCCCCCGTATTCCAGGTGCAGAGCCTAGGACTGAAAAACGTTAGGAAAGTTTCTCAAGGTCGCCCCGCTAATAAGTGACCAGATCCAAACCCCTGTGGCTGGCTAGAGTTGAGCCATCCCGAGGGCGGGGGTGAGGTTGATGGGGGAGCGGAGGGGTGGGGGTGGGCGCAGCTAAAAGGCCTGGTTCTTCTCCCCCAGGACTCCCCCCTGAAAGCCGTGCAGATGTTGTGGGTGAACCTAATCATGGACACGTTCGCCTCGCTGGCCCTGGCCACCGAGCCGCCCACGGATTCGCTGTTGAAGCGCCGCCCTTACGGCCGAAACAAGCCTCTGATCTCGCGCACCATGATGAAGAACATCCTGGGCCACGCGGTCTATCAGCTCACGGTCATCTTTTCCCTTGTCTTTGCTGGTGAGCCGGGCCGGGGCAGGGCCTGGGTGGGGCGGGCGGAGGGCGGCCTGAGGATGAAGGGGGCACGGCTGTCCGGCTGAGGGCGTCCTGTCTGTCGCTCCTCTGGAGACACTACAGGGGTGTCCTGCCGCCCTCCTCACGTCTCACAGAGCCGGGCTCAGGCCCACTACGAGGACATAGGGCGCTGAGAGCACACCTGCCAGGCGCAGTCTCGTCGCCGGGCAGCACGCAGGGAGGCGGGGTCCTTGGAGCGAGGGGAGGGGTCAGAGGCCTCGCGAGCCGGGCTGACACCTAAGGACTTGCTCGCTGGGGCGGCTCAGCCACTGGCCGGGCAGAAAGGACCTGGCTGGCCAAGCAGCCGACGGCCAGCAGCCTGTTCTGGCCCACCCCGAGCCGTGGCTGAGCCTGCACTCAGCCCCCACACCTCGCTGCTCCCCACCAGGTGAGAAGTTCTTCGACATCGACAGCGGGAGGAACGCGCCGCTGCACTCGCCACCCAGCCAGCACTACACCATCATCTTCAACACCTTCGTGCTCATGCAGCTCTTCAACGAGATCAACTCCCGCAAGATCCACGGCGAGAGGAACGTCTTCTCCGGCATCTTCCAGAACATCATCTTCTGCGCCGTGGTCTTCGGCACGTTCATCAGCCAGGTGCGGTTCTCGCGGGGCGGGCGTGGGGGGCGCTGGGATGGTAAGGCCCGAGCAGCAGAAAGAGGAGTGAGAAGCGGGAACCAGCGTGGGTGAACGCTCGTCTTGGGCTTCCCAGTTTGTCCCCATCTGCATGGTGTTCTAGAACGGAGCCGTGTCGAGTGCCACAGCGCAAGACAAAACAGATACGTCACAGTGGCCAAGCGGAGGACACGGTCCTCCCCCCAGCATGCCATACAGGCTCTGTGCTGTCCCGCTCCTTGCCTGTCAGGGATGGTCTAAAAGTGCTGCCCCATTCACAAAGAGCGGCGGGGACACCCCATCGCCATCACCGACAGCGTGGGCCTGGCTGGGCTCCCTGCATGTTGAGTGCTCCGCGGCCGGTCGTCGAGGCTGGGGCCTCTTCCTGGTCACCGTAGTCAAGGCCGGGATAAAACACCCGTGGGTTTGGGGCCTCCCTGGTGGCGCAGTGCGTTAAGCAACGCACTATGAAGCAAACCGCAGCCACTGCAGCACGAGTTCGATCCCTGCCTCCGGCCAGGGAGGGGACCCACATGGCGCTGCAGACCTCTCCTGCTGCTCCCCTCTGCAGTATACTTCCGTTGATCTGCCTGTTCTGCTCCCCGCTCTCTGTGGTGAATCCTCTCACCCCCCCAACCTCTGGCCTGTACCTCTGTGCTTGTATGCGTAAATGAATCTTTAAAAAATAAAAAAAAAACACCCGTGGGTACGAGAGGTCACATGTGAGAGCTCCGGCCTCACCGCTCCCTGGGTTCCCCCACTCCTCGCCCACCCCGGTCCCTCTTCGCCATCACTGTGCCTTCTCTGTGTCACCCCTGGCTTTCCCCATGAGACGCCTCCAGCCCCTGGCGCCCTCGTCCCGACTGTAATAACCTTCAGCATAGGTCCGTCTGCCCACTGTGGCGCTCTCGGGACGCGCTGGGTGCTGCCCCCCCAGATGTCACCTTCTTCCTTCCCAGCCAGCAGATCGGGGCTGGCCCACGGGGTCCTGGCCCAGGGCATGTGGCTGTGGTGGCCGGGCCGGGAGGCCAGCGGCCTGCTGCCCTGCCCGGTGGTGGACCGCCGCCTTGTCTGTCGCAGATCATCATCGTGGAACTCGGGGGCAAGCCCTTCAGCTGCACGAAGCTCACCCTGTCCCAGTGGCTTTGGTGTCTGCTCATCGGGATCGGAGAGCTGCTGTGGGGCCAGGTGAGCGCGGCGCCCACAGTCCCCGGCCCCCTCCCTGTGACGTCTCCTCTCCCGGCTCCTCCCCTTCATGCTCACGGCCTCCAGTTCTTTCCCTCTTCAGCACCCCAGTGGGGGGACCAGTCCCCACCATGGCAGGGGCCCGACCCCCTCCAGTGTTGCCTGCAGAGGGCAAACCTCTCAGCTTCTCCAAGGGGAACTGGAGATTTTCAATGGAATTTTGCTCTAAAAACCTAAGACTTTTAGAGGTCACTCACCTTCACCCTAATGGAGCTGCAGAGGGCTGTGGGTGCTGTGCCGGCATAACTGGGAGCTCCCCCGCCCCTTCCGCTTCTCACCGTGAGCTCACCTGTGTCACCTAAGGTGATTCCAGACTCAGTAGATCTCTTGGAGCAGCGGCACAGCGTGCAGCTGGGCGTGAGCCCGGGGCCTGGCTGCCAGGTTCGAGTCCCAGCTCTTCTGTTTATAGACTGACTTGCTGTGGGCATGTTACTCTCTGTGCCTTAGTTCCCTCCGTTCAGATAACAGGGTGATTGGTAATCATTCATTATTTATCAGCAAATCAGTGAGATAACAGAAGTGATTAGAACAACAGCTAGTGTAAGTACTCAATAATATTAGCCATTAATATTAGAATCATATCACCAGATATGCCAGGAACTTCACCCCATCCTAATACCACTTTGCAAGTCCTCCTCACGCCCACCACCTGCACCTCAGCTTCACAGACCCCAGGCCTCTACTAAACATCCCCCAGAGCCTCGCCACTAGGTAACAGGAAGCTCTGCTCTAACTGGCCCCCAAGTTCCTTCTGTGGAGCTGCAGGTCTCCCCCATACACCTCTAGATGCCCCCTGATTGATGCCCGTCCTGGTTTCTAACTCGAGTCCCTCCACCAGTTCTGTTTGCTGAAGCTTATCCACCAGCAGGCCCCGAGAACAGTTGTATACTGGGGTGGCGCTGGCTTCACCTGTCATCTGAAGCTCCCCGAGGGAGTTAACAGCACAGCCCAGCCGCAGTGCCAGAGGGGCAGCTCCTCCCAAATGAAAGCAGAACCTCGGCATCCTTCTATTTCAAAACCCGTGGCTCCTTGGGGCACTGCCTGCAGGTGCAACATCCCACCTTAGCCCTCGTACTGAGCGTGTTGGTGAAGGAGCGTTGATGGGCAGGTACCGCGCACCGCCTGGCATGGGGCACTGAGGATGTAGGGATGACTCTGCACGGTGCCCAAGGGGTGTAGTTCTCTTCCAACACCTTACCCCCTCTTGCCCATTCATATGCAATGTGACTGCCTGGTCCCCAGACTTGTTTTCCCCCAGGCCCTGGTCTTGTCCTTAGCCATGAACTATAGCTCTGTTCCCCTGAAAAATGCTTTACGGTTGGAAAGACAGAGACAGCTGTTGGATGGCGGGGCTAATGTGTAAGTTCTCCTTGCCGTGTCCATAAATACAGGTCTTCCCAAGGGCCTGACAGCGGGTAGCCCTGGGTAAATGCCCATTGAGTGGCTGGGGCTACCCCCAACCCCCTGTTCTCCTGGGAGGAAAGTTGATTAAGCCACAGTGAGCCAGCCACGGGGCTGAGCCAGGTAAGTGGGGTGCCGGCCGTTCTCGCCCTGATCCTGGCGCCTCCTCTCACCGCACCTGCTCTCAGGTCATCTGCACGATACCTACCCAGTCCCTGAAGTTCCTGAAGGAGGCCGGGCACGGCACCACCAAGGAGGAGATCACCAAGGACGCAGAGGGGCTGGACGAGATCGACCTGGCGGAGATGGAACTGCGCAAGGGCCAGATCCTCTGGTTCCGCGGCCTGAACCGAATCCAGACGCAGGTATTCTGAGCGGTCCCTGCTCGCGCTGGGCGCGCTTTGCCCATCCAGGAGGCGTTAGGCGGGCAGCGGCTCTTGGTGGCCAACATCTCTCCCTCCCTGAGGCCCGTTGCTCAGGCAGCCCGAGTCCCCAGCTGCAGGACAGCTGCACAGGCCCCTCCAAGAGCAGGGCCGGCCCAGGGCCTGCAACAGGGACACCGCTGTCAGCAGAGCCCTCCCTTTGGGTAGGTTCTGAGGCCCACCCCCCGCCCCCGCTGGGTGGGCAAGCTTCCTCTATTGAAGGCCTCTCGCGAGCGTGAGCCTCACCCAGAGCGGGCGTGGACAGTAAGCGGATACACACCCTTCAGAAGGAACTTACGGGACAGTGTCTCTGTGCCACTTCCCCAGCAGAAGACACGCTACTGTTGGGGGGCTGGGGGTGTAAGCTGCAGGGATCTCTGTTAAAGACACCCCCTCTTCCTGGCCCACTCGAAGCCGAAGCTCCAGCAGGCTCTCTGATGGCCACGTGTGTCTAAATGACCATCGTCTCTCAGTGCCTGAGTGTCTCTTGCAGGATTCAGA
The DNA here is from genome assembly GCA_019455555.1 of Galemys pyrenaicus. Lineage (NCBI taxonomy): Eukaryota > Metazoa > Chordata > Mammalia > Eulipotyphla > Talpidae > Galemys > Galemys pyrenaicus. The sequence goes on from JAGFMF010010116.1 coordinate 16,276, forward strand.
TTTGCTTCCCAGAAAGGAAGAAGCTATACTTCCCTCAAACCTTTCCCGTCTTAGTTTCTAAAAGGGAAAAAAAGCTGCTTCTGTGTCCTTAAGTCCCCTGCCTGGAGCCCTCCTGTAACTTTGTCCCCCCATTTCCACACAGAACTGTGACTGTCTTCTCCTGGGTGTTGGGGGGCCTGGGCAGCGATAGCCCTGTCACTTTCCCGGCTCACGGCCCGCACGCCTCTGACGATGTTAGTCCCAAGGTGCCCCGTCTCCAGAGACAGCAAACCCCACTGTCTCAAGGATGCTTCCGGAGAGCGGGCCCGTTCCTCTCCGCCAGAAATAAGCTTCACTCTGAAAGAGGCCTTGCGGATGGTTTGGGGCGTCCCTACTCAACCCTGTCTGCGTGGCGGAAGGGGAGAGAGGGAGTGAGTGTTCTGAAGTCGGCACTAGCTAGGGCTTGTGTCCAGGGACAGGACAGCTGCTGGGAGAGCGCGAAGGGTGGGCACCTCTGGCCTCCTTTCCCCGAAGCTCCCCGTCTCAGACAGGGGATGCCCGCAGCAGCGCCCCCGCCCCAGCCCACCTGCCCAGCAGCTGAGACCGTCGCTGCTTCTCATCCCCAGAGAACCGGCCCTGGGCTCCCGTCTCTGAGGCCCTGCTGCTGCCCCGTAGGTCTGCGCTTGTGAAATAACCTCTCTGCTTTTCCTCCCTTCAGGAACATTCGCTTCTCTTCTGCTCTGTGATTTTTTTCCTAGCCAGAATTCTCCATCCAGCGACTCCTGGCTCCTTGCCATTCTCCCTCTGGGGTGGACCGAGATTGATGGGTCTTCTTTCCCCTCCAGCGCCAATTCCACTCCCTGGCTGCTCCCTTTGGTTCCACGGCCTGCATAGCTTCAGCCTAACTAGCGCCCCCGGAACACAGGCAGTTGGGCCGGGGGCCCAACTTCCACAGCCAGGCGAGCTGCTAAAGACGCCACAGTGACCAGTCTGTGCCCTTCAGTGAGGGCCCGGCTCCCCGGGCAGATGGGGCGCTGCTGACGACCCCCTGCCCTCTGACTGCTGGGCTCCTATTCTCACTGCAGCTCCGAGGGGTGGAGTTTGTTGCCAAGCTGCTGTTCTGTCCCACTAACTTGGGGGACACTACAGGCCCTGGAAAGCAGACATTGGGAAGCACAGGGCTAGACTCCTGGAAAAGTAAACCTGGAATCCAGTTTCGCTGTGACGCTTGGGCCCCTGTAGCCCAAGTAAGCACAGAGGGAGCCCCCCCTTCCACGTAGCCGAATCCTCTTGCAGGACCAGACTGCCAGCCGCTGGCTTGGAAAATGTTAAATCTGATGAGCGGGTGGTGTTGCAGCTCTAACTTTGACCTGAATCCAGAAATGAACCCTAATATCCCGTGACTTCTCGGGGAGCTTTAGCGATGAGAGGACTGCCTGGCTCACGGTGCCTGCTTTCCCAGCCTCTCTCCAGGGGAATGGAGGCAGATAAATGTGCCTCTCCTGCATTCCAGCCAGTCCTTGGCAAGAGGCACATGGGCATTTTAGGGCAAGGATACCACCGTGTATCCTGAAGGGTGCAGGAGTTCCTTTTGATTTGTTCCTTGTTGCTGAAGTGTCAGGAATGAGGGTGGGAGGTTTGACTGAGACCCCAGACAAGACTATTGTTGGAAAAGGAATAGGACCCCGGCGACCGGACACCAAGTACGAGACTGAGCCGGCGATCCGGGAGCCTCTCCCACGGCCGCCCCCTTGTGGACTCTGCATACCTCTGTTTTCCTTTCAAACTCGTGAGACGTTTCCCCAGAAAATCTGCAAAACTGAGTGCTCAGCTTAAGTGAGTTAGAGGCCTGCACCTCAAAATCCAGCCCTTTATGCTTGGTGTTCATTGCGTGCCTTATTTTCAAAAGCGTAGGTCAAAACGGTGGGTAAGTTCTCACTGTCTGTTAGAAGTCAAGAGTGGGCTACCCCTTTCAATGTTAGATTTGGGGGAGCAGCTGTGGCCGACCTAAAATGTCCTTCCTAGGCTAAAAGGGAAGAGAAGACCGGAATCAGCCGGGTCTCTGGACTGCACAGCAAATTGTTCCTTACGTGCTTAACGTGCCCCTTTCACCATCCTCGGGCCTGTGAGGGAGGGCCTCTCCTGCTGCCTTCTGCCCCAGGCCCTTCGATCCCCCCTTCTCTCTCTCCCCCTCCTGGAGCAAAGCTGTCTCACTCTCTGATTCTTTGCAGATCGATGTAATTAACACATTCCAGACGGGAGCCAATTTTAAGGGAGTCCTAAAGCGCCAGACCATGGGTCAACACCTTGATGTAAAACATGTTCCCAGCACGCCCTGCGTAACAGTGGCGCCAGTCACAGCCCCCCCCACCGCCTCTGTTGCTGCTGCTGTCTCATCTCCTACTCTGGGCAGTGAGTGACAGTCTCTTACGATGCATGATTCGCTAAAGTGACCACCAGAGCATGCGGCAGCCACCTTAACCAGTGTGGTTCTCTTTTCTTTGCTTTTTCCCTTTGATCTCTTGACTGAAGGGAAAGAAAGTGGGGCTGAGGTTCCACCCCCAACCCGACTTGTGCCCTTTGAGTTCATTGTTTTAACTGTCCCAAACGATGCATCCGCATCCATCCAGCCATCCAGCGTTAAAGACAATAATCCTGCTTCGGACTGTCCCTCTGCATTGCTTGTTTCTCCCTCGAGCTTTTTCCCTTTATGTTGTGTTTTGTTTCTTATTTTGTTTGGACGTGTTGTATTTGTTTCTCTCCTCTCCTCCTCCTTTGAGTCAAATTCTGTGTCTGAAGACCAGATGTAAGGATGGATGGAAACGCACCCACTCTTCCTTTGGGGGCGTTTGAGGTCCACCCAAAAAAGATAGGGGGGGGCTGCTAGTCCACGGAGATTTTGCCATCAGATCTGTGCTAAGCGAGCTTCCCCTGAACGTGGCCGCTCGTAACTAGCGTGCCAGGGTCAGCGGGCGCTGAGGTCATCTCGTCGCAGTTGAGTGTGAGCAAAAGACAGTGTCCAGCTGAAACGCACCAGTGCAGACAGCCCGCTTCCCAGCTTTACTTTGCAGAGACCTTAACCCAGCTCTGGCTTAAGAATCAGTCCATTCCCATATGGTAGGAGAAACATCCGAAAAAATCAAAATAATGTTTTTTCTTCATTTGTTAAGCGTTTTTTTTTAGGCATTTCTGAAGAACAAGGTTTTTTGGTTTTTTTCTTTCTTTGCTTCTCTTCCCCTGCTCTGGCTGTAGCCAGCCTTTCTATCTTTCTGTACATGAACTTCTAGGACCCCGTCTCAGCCAGCCCATCCGTGTGACCGCTGGCCGCGCTCCCGGAGCTCATGTTTCCTGGGGCAGGCTCTTGTGCGCCTTTACCTTCCCGACGCAGAGAGCAGAAAGGAGGTTCTCTGCCGATACTGCTGTCAGGGTTTTGACGGTGAGGGAGCACCCTCTCTCTGCGCAAACATCCGAGTGTCCGTCTATCTCTGCCACCTTCACCCAGCTCGCAACCACCCCAGCCCGTACCCATGCGCCTGTCAGGAAAGGCTAAGTGGGCTGACCCGCTGATTTGAGGTGGGGGAGAGGACAGACCCCGGGCTCCGGTACAGCTGCCGGTGGAGAGCAGAGAGCAGAGCGCGAGCTGCAGCCCACAGCCAGAACCCAGACGGGAGAACAGCCGCGCCTTCTCCACGGTGCTTCCTACTTGCAGTTCTTCGAAGTTAGGCTCACGCACGTGAGACCCGCTTTCCCCTTCAGACCTCCAACATTCCAACTCCGTCTGATTTCCCTTCCTCTGTCTGGTGTCTGAGAAGCTGAGGACTTGTGTCTCCATCTGTCCATCCTCGGCGCTCCAGAGGGGGGCGCTCAGCACTCGTGCCTAAGCTGCGGGCCAGCCTGTGGGGGCGCCTGCTGAGGAAGAGTCGCCCTGCATTCACTCTCACCTGTAAGACAGGGGCCCCCCAAAAGGTGTTTCCTGGTGGCTTTGAGAGCGGATGACCGAGAAGAAAGGGCTGTGGGCTGCTGAGCAGGGGAGGCCTGAGGCTTCGACAGCACCCACTTCATTGGCTCCGTCTCGTTCCCCGTACAGGCTCGGGCCCAGCCCCCAGGCAGGGCCACCGCTTGGGGTGGGTTGGTGATGTTTTCCAGCTTGCATTAGGCTCTCTGATGCCAGTGATGGAGCTGATGAGGTTCTGGCTCCAGCTCATGCCCTCTGCCTCATCAACCGTCCCTTACCCACCAGGCCACCAGGAGCTGCTTCTCCCTGCGCTCTCACTCACGGTCACCTGAGCTTCCCTTACAGGTGGCTGGTTCCTCTTTAGACCCCAGAAGCCTGCCATCTAACTGGATGTCTCTTGCTTGCTCCCCACAAAGAAGAAACTTTCCCCCATCTTCTATCTACCCATCCTGATTCATTCTTTGTTTACCTGTAACAGTGTAATTGACAACCCCAACAGTGAGAGGAAAACCAGCAAACAGGGCTCCAGACCCCCACGCTAACTCCATCTTTTAAAAACCTACTTCCTACACTGGATTCCACATAAAATTATTTCACCAAAGTGTTCGATTACTTCAAAGAAAAATAGGAAATTTGGAAGCCACTAATATTAAAGATGAGCCACCGGTCACATAAAGGTGCCTTCTCTCCTGTACTGCTCGTCAGAAATTCTGAGAGTTAGATGCAGGTGAAAAGTAGGGCTGTGTTATCACCGCTGCAAGGAGATAACTGGCCTTGAACCCAAGTCCTGACCAGAGCCAAGTGAGAAGGCCTTGGTTTCAGGCTTACTCAGTCCAAGTTGTCTTGCTCTAAGATTTGACATCGATCATTGAAACTTGAGACCCCCTGAAGGCCAGATGGGGCCTCTGTTCTCTCTGATAGCACCAAGATCTGGAGCAAAGAGAGCATGGCAGGTAAAGTCCAGCCTCGTGGAAGGTGAGGAGGGAGCCTCGGAGGTAGGCAGTCGGCCCTTACTGTCTGCTCCCTCGGTGAGTGGAGGCCCGGGAGCCTCGGCTCTTCTCAGCTGAGCTGCTGAGCTGATTCCACTGAGTCACAAAGAGTCCTTTGCCTTCCAGCTTTTGAGCACCCGCGGTCCTGGGTGGGTGAGCCAGGCTCTTGGGGAGTGAGGGGCCAGAGGAAAGCCTGAGTCAGCTGAGACGCAACTTTCGTGAACCTTCTCCACTCACGATTTCTGCAAGTCCCCTGCGGTGGTCGGAACTCTGGAGGAGGCGGGCTGAGCCAAGGCTGGCCAGACTCGTGTGTGCTCTGCCTCCCCCATTCTTGCCCCTTGTCCAGGAACACAGTCTTTGCTTCAGCAGCAACAGAGTGCCGTACCCCAACATTCATCGCTTCTCCCTGTCCCTTCCACCTCAACAGTTTCTCCTGCGTCATCTGCCTTTCTTTTTGAGGGGCTCGCTTTTGGGTAAGACCCACCTGCCAACGACCAAAACTGTCCTACGACCATTTTCTTATCTCCGGGTCTCTCCCACCTCTGGATCCAGCATTTCCCCTGCCCCGATCGCCCAACCCAAGTTCTAAGCCACACCCCAGAGGCCTGCAGTTGGGGCAGCTCTGCCAAAAGAACCAGTGCCTTTGGGTGAGGCAGAGGTCAGTCCCAGAGGTCAAGTGTTGTCCTTTCCTCTTCTCTAATTGTCCAGATTCTCCCTCTTCCGTGGGCAGCTGCACGGAGGCTTTGAAACTCCCAGGGCGCGCAGTTCCTGCTGCCCAATAAAAGGCCCTTTGTTTCCTTCCTCTCCCGCTTATCCGCCCCTCGGAGAAGTCACCTGTTTGCAGCACTGCCTCCTGGGCTGGGTGGTTTCTCTCCTGGCCTGGTCCTTCTCTCTCCCTCGCGCTCACGTTCCTCTTCCCAATCTGGGGCCATTGGGGAAAGCCGCACCTCAGGTAGTTGCTGTGTCAGACATGACGACGGTTAAGCCTGAGAGCCAGGTTTCCTCCCGGTAGTTGCTGTGTCAGACATGACGACGGTTAAGCCTGAGAGCCAGGTTTCCTCCCGTCAGCAAGGGATACCTGTGCCCCGTCTGTCTTCCGGAGAGCACTGGAGCGAAGTCCTGCTTTCTCCTGGGGCCAGGGACATGGAGGTGGTCGAACAGAAACACGTGCATGTTTTCTGACAGGAAAAACCACTGAGTTAGAGACTGGACGGCTTTTCATTTCTTGCATGCCACAAAACCAGTGGAGGCCGGTTTGTCTGCCTGCTGCACGGTGTTCGTGGGCACTTGTCACCCACAGTGTATTTTGTGCCTGGCTCTTTGAGGGTTGTAAACTGACAACTAAACGTTACCGTGTGATTTTTTTTTCCATCTCATAGTCACAGTGTGTTTGGCCTCGACACAGAAGCCCACGTGTCTGAATCATCTTTTAAGTTTGCCTGTTAATTTGCACCTAGCTCCAACACCATTGCTCCCCATCGAGAGAACACTAATGAACCTTTTTGTGTTATTTCTTTACAAGCGGATTGTTTGGGAATGCCGAGTTTGCTTCGGGTTGTCTACTCCTTTTACGAAACTATAAGAAAGCTAGTTGTTTGCCCTGACTCACCCCACCCTGTGCTTGACACCTGAGCCACGTGATGTGTCTGGCACGCCACGACCTCCTCTTAGCCGCGTCGTGTCGCTCGCCACACACAGTGTTTCCGTCGGGGTTTCGTTTCTCTCCTCAAACCGCTCCTTGTTCTGCCAGCCAGTGCTCACCTCTGTCTCTTCTCGTTCTCCTTTTCCTCTCCCCGGTCTAGATCAAGGTGGTCAAAGTATTCCATAGTTCCCTCCACGAGACCCGTCACAAACCCAAGAACAAAGAGTCCATCCACAACTTCATGACCCAACCTGAATTCTCCATGGAGGAGGAGGTGCCACGGACACCACTGCTGGAAGAGCAAGAGGAGGAGATTCCCGAAAACGCCTTGAAGGCTGGGACTGGGGTGCTCCTGTTGGATGGTGAGGCCACCCCACCGGCCAACGAAAACAACAACGCAGTGGACCACAGCCCAGCGCAGACCTCTGCCTCCCACTCGGACAGCCCCGTGCGCAGCGTGGAGACGTCGGTCTGAACGTGATGCTCTGGCTCCCATCCCTGCTTTCCCTGTCTCCTCCTTCATCCATCCAGCCTGTACGGTGATGACGGGACTTTTCACTGTCATGTCAGCTGCTCCCACGTCTGTGTGATTCACCCCTGTGTGACCACGAAGAGGCAAGAACACAGACCTACGAGGATTTGCTTAGACACTTGAGCTAGGGTTTGTAGCAGGACCCAATCAAACCCCAGCAGCCGATGAGCAGTAGAAGCTACTTCCTCGGGTGTTTCCGTCGTCATTTTTAGAGAAATGACCATAATCTCCTTGGCATCCACCCCAACCCGGACCCTCACCCAGTATGCGTATGTAGGTCACCACCTCCTGACTTCTGGATTTTACCCTATGAGTCTGTGCTATTTATAAGCTTAGTTGAGGGTTCACAGAGAGAGATCCTCAAACGAAACGTCTTGAGGTAAGAATGGAGTGTACAGAATCAGCCGATAGAGTATTTTTAAAACCATTTTCCCATCTGGAAAATTCTACTTCACACCTTTCTAGCTCTTTCTGCCCTTCCAGTCAAACTTAACCAAGGTTCTTTTGGTCTCTCGTGACTATTGTCTTCCTTATCTTTGCTCTTTGTTTTTTTAATTTCAGTTGTGATGATTAAGAAATTAGAAAGGACATGGATGAATTAAGTCAACTTTGACCATTCTCCCTTCTGGTCCCAGTGGAACCCTTGATTTTGTTCTAGAGGCAGACAGGTGTGTCTGTGACAAGGGTCCTTTCGAAGCAATTAAGAGCTGCTAGGAATGTACTCCTGTTCTTGCCAGATCACCTTTTCTTCTTCGAAACTGCCATCTTGCCAGGTGTGTGTGCTTTCTAAGTGCCAGGGAGCTCAGTCTTGACGATGAAGTGTGTATAGATGTGGTTTGTACTGAAAACCTGAACTTGCTCCTGTTACTAAAGTGGTGGGGAAAGAATGATTGGAAAGTGACCCTGCCTCCCAGCCGAACTTGGATATCGAAGACCAGAATCTGGCAGGTCTAAGACGAGGCAAACCATCAATGCCAACTCTTGTGGGGTCCTCCTTGGATGACCACTACTGCTTTCAAAGCCATCCACCAAAAGGCTCTCCCAGGGCAGCCCCTGACCGTTGGGGAAATGAGTGTCCAGAAGCCTCGGGAAGGGCCAAAGGGCCATTCTGCAGGATCTGAGAACACCTTCCTCTGAGAAACCAGAAGCCTTGTGCCTAGGTGACGGGGTCCAAGCTTTGACAGTCCCTTCCTTTTTCTTATTCTACTCTCTTGCCATGTCTCCTGACTCATCCAGTCTCTGAAAAGGGTTCACCCTTTCTCGAACATTCTGATATTGCAAAGATGTATCCCAAGTGGAAGGCTCCAGTGACATTTTACTGATGGAGCAGAAGGCCCACTCCGAAAAGCTCCCCTCCTCTCAGCCCTTCTCCCCGTGGCCCCCACATTCCTCTCCAGGATGTGCCGCCCAGCGAAGTCCTTTGCCTTCTTCCCCTCAACACTGCCCACAGCACCCCCTCCCGCCTACCTCTCGGAGCGGGGGACGGCCCTGGGATGTTAGCGTGCCTCAGCGGGACAAGCTGGAGCTGCGTTTGCAGGAGCTCCACCTTCATCCCTGCTGGCCTTGACTTGGGCTCATCTGTCGGGAGAGTCAGCTCACGTCTGCCAGGCCACCTCTCCCAGTAGATCACAGCTCCCCATCTCCCTTTCTAGAATGCTGGCAGTAGGAAGCAAGGGCTTGCGACTTTTAGGAATTACCCAATTTCCATTTGTGCAAGTTTAGCTGGACCTTCCAGCCTTTCCTTCTGGAGTCCTTCCTCTCACCTGTCACCTGAGCTGTCCACGGAAGAGTAAACAGACAACACCCCCGCCCATCCCGTTACCACATAACCCACCGATTCGGATTTCGGCTTTAGAGCGCTTCCATGCTTCCGTCGTTTATTTCTCCCTCTGTCTTAAGTATCCACGAGGGGAAAACCCGCTCAGCCAAGGTGTTAGGTGTTCACATATATATTTATTAAACACGTTGGAAGCTTTAGTTCTATCGAGTCTCTTATTACCTCAGATCAGTTTAAAAACCAAGCCAATAACAAACTCTGAAGGCTCTTTTCTCATCCCCACGCCCTGTAGACGCCCATGCTGCCTCACAGGTCACTCTTGAGGACGTGTGTCTACGTGAGTCAACGGTTTTGTGCGTGTGTGTACCCTAGTTTCCATGGTAGGAGAGAAAATAGAGAAATATTATGCAAAAATCTAGTTTTCTTTAGATCAGAAACTGATATTTTTGAGTCAGCCATATGTATTTTGTTTAAAAGACTTAAAGTGCCGTCATGTAACCCTGTGGACGGGGCACATAACCAGCTGTTAGACATGACAGGTGACTTAGTATATTTGTAATTGGTTTTAAAACCGACGCACCATACTTCCTTTCTCCAAACAGCCATCTTTCTACTTAGGGGAAAACAATTTGTTGGGTTCTAGGCTTTTTTAATATAAATTTTGTTGATATGGAATTGAGTAAGTTTAAGTGTTTATATGCATATGTTTTTTATATAAGTTTTTTTTCTACTCAGTTTCAGTGATCCAACTGGCAGTGAATAAACATGGCATAAGTTAATAAAGCTTTCCCCAAAAATGGTGCTTTGGGTTTGAAAATGGTCTGATGGGGAAAAGGGGGAAATATCCTAGAATTCCTCTCGATAACCCTAGGATACAGGCACAGACTGCAGACGAGAAGGGGAGCACCCAGCATGGAGGCACAGCCTGCAGGAAGTGGCTGAGCTCGTCCAGGGAGGGGCTCCAGGCGCACCTGTCACACTAGTGACCAGGGACGCCCGGGAGATGTGGGTCTCTCGAACAGCTGGCAGAGCGGTACCCGAGACACAAATACCTCTTGAGCTATGAGGGTACTATGATTCGGGGGTTGCATTTCTTAGGGTTCTTTCACCTCCTATTACCCCCAGAATTTTCCACTGGTGAGCTTTTGTGCCAGGATCTGACCGGGGAATCTTCCGGCCCTGGAGAGGTTCACGCAGTGTCTCAGATGAGGGACAGGGCAAAAAAGGCTGGCTTCAGCTCTGGGTGACAGTCTTGGGGATGGGGGCTCAGTCCTTCCCTTCAGTGTCCCCCGCCCTCCAAGATGACTCCCCATCCTGAAAGGAGTTGGAGAGACCACCTGGGAAAGAAACCCTTTGACTCTTGTGGATTCTTTCGGGTTTAGGTTTCTTCTTCCCCTTGAACTTCAGAGGGGAGACTTGGCTTCTTAAACCTGATTGCCTCATTGCTAAAAAAAAAAGGGGAGCGCGGCAAGCCCACGTGTGCCCCCCAACCCTGGTTTCCTTTCTTTCCTGCAGTCCTTGCCTAGCCGCCATCACTTTGCATATCTAGGGACCACACACAAGGGCAGGGGTGGGGCGCTTCTAAATGCCTGCTGTTCTTAAGCCATTCCAGACTCTTCTCAGAATAGACAGACACCCTTGCCTTCGCTAGTGCCAGTCCTTTGCCTTCCCACCTCTGCTGTTAGCCCGCTGCCCCTTTCCTCTTGACTGGGAGAGCAGGAGGGAGTGAGCTCCCCACAAGTGAGCTCCCCACTGTGGTTTGTGTTTCTCCCCACGTGTACACACGCCGTACGTGCATCTGCCATGGACGTGCCAACACGACTCTACGTTGTTCTTTTCAAGTCAGCACGCAGATAGGGATTTCGAGTTTCTTCTTTTTGTTTTCCCCAGTAACGAGTAGAACAAGCACTGGTATTTTTGTATAAAAAAGAAAAACCAAATAAAAGATTGACTGTTGTGGTCTGCATGTTATAAGCAAACGGTGATATCAAATGCAACGTGCACCCTCGTGTGTGTTGCCGTCATTTGCAGTTCAGCTTAACAGCGCACCCAGTCTGTATTTGCATTTAAACTCTGTACAATGTTTTGCATGTATTTATGCGGTTCATAGAAAAAAAAATGCTTTCAACTGGCAAATCTGAAATTCAAATATGTTGTTCCACCGAGACAGAAAGAATAGGATTTTAAAAGAAGGAGGGAAAGGATAAAATTTTGGGAACCAATAAAGCTTGTTGCTAAAGAGCAGAAACCATTACTGCTGTGCACTGAGAATAAAGCCCGTGCCACGCGTGACTGTGCCATCCGTGCGTCTGCGCTTTGGGGTCGGGTCCGCTGTGTCCCCTAGTCCAGAGGGAATCTGCCCCTGCTGTGCCCCACCCTCGCGGTACACACCCAGACTCCCTTGGTGCGGGATGTGGCCGGCCTTCCCGCAGTGCTTCTCTGGCAGCACAGGGCCCAGGATGCCGGCTCATTCCCTCGTACAAGATTTGCTCTGCCCGCATCTGTGAGAACGTACAACTGTTACAGGGCAGGGAGAGGAGCACCCTAGAACCCTCAAACCTGCCCTCTCTGAATGGGTTCTGCCATTTGCAGCATTAAGACAAACATATAAAACTTTTAATGGAAAGGAATTTTAATACAATTAGGGTACAATACAGAAAGGACAAAGAACATAGTGACTAAGTTCAGCATCCAAAGTTACCATCTCCTTGAGGGTAAAAGTCCAGCCAAATAGGATTGGCCCAAAGCAAGGCCCAAAAGCCTGCCACGAGTCGGAAGGACCTTTCAGTAGAGACCCATAGAAAAGGGTCAGAAAGAGTCAGACAAATCTGGGAGGAAAAGAGCAAAATCAAAATCAAGGTGAAAGCTGCCATTGTGAACCTCCCCACGGGTCTCTCCCCCACATCTGTTCCAACCAGTCCAAGACCAAAAAGCCAGCGCAGTTTTTTCACATGTCCCTCTGCTCCACGGGCCTCCTCCAGGTCTCCTTGCTGCTCTCCATCCTGCTTCTTTTTTTTCCCCTACCTTCTGTTTTCCTCTCTGTAGAATTTTCTTTCGCTGCTCAGCTCCACCCACTTAGGGCAGAACCAAGATTCTAGAACTTTCTCCTTTCCTGGGGACGACCCTGTTACACAACCAGGGAGCTGGAAGCAGCGTTTGAAAAGTATGACTTTGGAAAAATGAAACAAAGTCAGGCTGGACAGTCCTTTTTTCCTTTTTTTACTGACGCTTCTTTTGGGAAAATTAATTCTCCTGTAATGGTATCTTTTCCCTACTCTCACAGGAGGGGCCTCCAGGCCCTGTCTGCCCAAAGTTGTCGGGGTTTTTTTATTGTTTGGGTTTTTTTCACTTTTTTTTTAATTGTTCCATGTACTGAGTTGCCAGCATGATGGGTATTAATTCCCAGCTTGACCTGTTTGCAGGAGAAAACAGCCCCTGGCAAATCATACAGGTGCTGAGCTTGCATAGCTCCGAACTCAGAACTCCATCCCACAGGCCCACAATCCAGTGTGCTGCTCTCTCTTATTTTTTTTTTTTAAGATTTATTTATTTATGTATATAAGAACTGGGGTACAGGCCAGAGGTGCAGGGGTAGGGGGTGAAGGGATTCACCGGAATCAGAATGGGGAACAGAACAGGCAGATGGACTGAAATACAGTGCTGAGGGGAGCAGAGAGGAGGCAGGAGAGTTCTGCTGCGCCCTGTGGGTCAGCTCCATGGCTTAACTCCTTGTGCCACCAGGGAGGCCCCTGCTGTGCTCTTTTAAAATATCAAAGAAAGGGGAGGACTTTGTCAGCTCCTCAAGATCCTTTAGGAAAAGTATGTTGAATAACAACCTATTCTTGGCTGTTTAAACAGGTTGATTCCAAACAAGGAAACAATGCTGGCTGAAAAGGTCTGGTGGAGGCAGAGAGGGAAGGGTGGAAAGACAGAGGGAAGAGGTAATAGGGGCTGGGGCTTATTTGATAACAAATCATTTCCAAAACATCTATGTCGGAGATACTTCCACGTCTATAGAGCTTTGCGTCAAAGGTGACGCAAATGGGGTTTTTAGTCCCCATTTTAGGATCTCTTCCCAAATACCAATGGGACTTGCTAGAAGGGGTAAGAAACACACATACACACACCCCTTGAGTCCTTTCTAAAGCTGGAGCCCTCTAGTTCACTTCTCATCCTCACTTGTCTTTGCTGTGCCCTGTCTGGGCCGCTGCTGTACCAAACAGGACCGCACAGGGGCACACAGCTGCAGCGATGCCTGGAGAATGAGTTTCAAGTAGCTTTCTGGAGAGACCAGTGCATCCTGAGACGCTGGTTTAATGGGATGTAAAGGCAGCTCCTTGTGCCTGACTTACCATGTAGAAAAGGTAAACTTTCCCCTCTTTTTCTAGGAAAGATTAATGTATGCTCTTGGTTTTGCCTGCTTTCAGCATGCACCCAGTCTCACCTTTGACGCATGCTGGTAGGACATATTCACCAATTAATCTGTGTGAGTGTGTGTGTTCATTTCCCTTGAAATAAACCTGTATTAACTTTTTTTAAAAAAGAATGCTCTATTTGTCCTCCACTTTGTGAGCCTTCCCTTCCTCAGTCCCCGTGTGCCCTCCCTACGGTCAATGGGTCGGTTTGAAGTTCTCTGTCGAGACTGATTCCTTCCCAAGTCCACACAATGCCCACACCCTGACTTTGTGATGACTCCAAAGACGGTTCTCAGGGTACCATGAGCTAGTTACCATGCTCTGGGCATGACCTTCGTGTCAATATAAGCAGGAAGGAGGAGGAAACGTTCTTTGTCAGCAAATAGCTTTGAGGCCCTGTAGCAGATAAAACAGATATGCTTGTTACTCTCGCTGTGTAGTATCATTAATACCAGGTATTCCCGACACGGACCTAAGCCACAAGAGGTCATAAGGAAGTAGAATCACAAACAGGAGTCCTCTTACTTAGAGAGGTTGTGACTTCTGGGTTGTAGGTCGGCCCATAGCCTAACATGGAACTAATCGTAACACCTTGCTTCTCTGAAACGGGCTTTGAAGATCACTTCCTTGTCCTCAGAAGATGCACACGCCAGGGGGCAATACTCTGTGGTGGCCACTCACTGTGAGCCCCTAAGAGACTGGTGTCAAAATCAGAACGCCCCTCCACTTTCCCCCACAGTGAGAGAGCGAGGAAGCCATCTTGGAAGCCATCTACTTCCCTCTGACCGGCTGACTGCTGTTCATGAAATCTGCCCAGGGGACACTGCGCTGTCACAGTGCTGGCGCCATCACACTCAGCTGGGCGTAGCCACCTCTGCTCTCGCCTAGACTCGACCCCTCAGCTCCCTTCCACACCCCCACGCCAGAGGCCAGGTAGGCCATCCTGTGACTAGCACATTCTTTTCCCAAACAGCACAACTGACTCAGTTAAGTTTTCTTGCTGCACCAGACCCAGGAACACTACACAGAAAGGCGGACTTGTGTTTGATAACTCCTGATCTTCGTTTATTAGCCAGCTTTAAGGCAAATAGACATTTATTTGAAAGAAGTGAGGCTGGGGAGGGAAGAGCTGGGAACCCGTGATTCAGTCACAGAGAAGAGGGAGAATGAATAAACCTGACTTCTTTGAGTCCAACCTTTGAACTAAAACTGCTGCTGACCGTGCAGGAGGGAGGGGGGTTAGATGTGTTCCTCCTCACGCGCTGCTGGAGGAGCAGACAGAGTCGGAGCTGATGTGTGGCAGCCCGGACAGCAGGAGACGCATGTCCTGACCGCTCCCCCACCCGCCCACCCCGGCTGCCTGCCCAGCTTGATTTTCCAACTCCACAAAGAGAGGCTGACCTGCATCGATGTCCAAATTACACCTTGGAGATCTGAAAGGATTCCTCAGAGATGATTCAGGTGTTCAACAGAAACCACCTACCCACCCACACACACACACACACACACACACACCCATGACTTGCAGGTTAGTCGAACTAACCATCTCTAAGTTTCCAGCCAGCTCTGAAATTCTATGAATCTAACTGACACGCCAAATAATCAGTGCTGACGTGATTCACACTTGCCTGACGCTCTAACAAGCTGTGTGATTAAGTACCCCAGCAAGCCGAAATTGTCCTCCATGACAGTAGTCAATGTCTGCGCAAACACAGTAAAACTCAGAGATCACAGTTTCATTTTGCTGAATCTGCTTTGGACAGTTGTAGAAAGAGAGGCATCTTAGCAACCCAGAGCTCCACCCCCAGGCGCCGCTCGCTCGGATGAGAGAGGAGGAGCAAGAGGGCCCTCTGAGGTAGGGCGATAGAGTCGGCCAGCAGCAGAAGGCCTTATCACCCTTCCTGCTGCTGATGTGGGGTGTGAACTCAGGGTCAGCGTCCTCCGCTCCGGCACTCTTTCCATTCTTACCCCAGTGACTACACCGCTATGACCCTGGAGAATGTCTGACTGGCATTTCTCTACAGGGCTTCGCCTTCCCTGGAGTGCAGAGCAGTGTGTGCTGGGACGTGCTGCCTGCTGGGACGTGTGTAGGCAGATTTCACTTGGGGCTCAGACACTTGTACCTACAACAAAGACAAATTGCTGTACAGCTCCTGAACTGTAAGAAACCTATTTTGTTTCTTTCCGAAATCAAACCGAATCTAGCACCGAACTAACAGCAGGCACCAAGATCTGTGAAAGCTCTCAACTGTTGGTGGTTTCATCTCCTCACCTCAGATATTAGTCCACTCATTCAGCAGGTATTTGTGGTGCCAGGCACTTTTTTATGCAGTGGGAAAACAAAGGGCACAGAAAAAAGTCCCTGGCCTCTTTGAGCTTAGTCTCATGGAGGATAGACAAAATAAACCGGTTAAATATACAGCATGTCAGATGGTGATAAGAACCAGAGAGAAAAGGGGTAGAAAGGAACACAGTTCTCTGACAGAGACATTTGTGAAGAGATGTGAAGGGAGTGGGAGAGCAAGCAGTGAAGATATATAATGGGATTCTAGGCTGTACGGTCAGAGAAAAGTTATTAGGCTTTTCCGCCCTCCCGCCATTGGTGTGATGATGGGCCCCTGAGGGCCTGCACGCAGGCCTAAGTGGGCAGGCGCAAGTGGGTGCACCTGGGTTTAGACACAGGCATATAAGGCGGCGTCACGAGGATGCCAGCAGAAGAATAAGCAGAACAAGAGAAGCAGAAGCAGCAGAGATGAGAGACTAAAGAGCCCAGAGAGTGAAGATGCGCCGGGGGCTAGGGGGCCTGCCAGCCTCCTGGCCCCCCCCCACTCTCCGGCACCCCTGCCTGCCGTGTGCCTGGTCGCCTCTGATATAATGGCGTAATAAAAGTATAAAAAGGCCACGGAGGGTTCCAGGATGCCTTCCTTGACCCATCTGCCTGAATCATGGAAAACCTGCTCTGTGCCACTTCCTGCCACCACATAGGCAAAGGGCACAGCACATGCAAAGGCCCTGAGGTAGGAGGACTTGATTTGCTAGAGAACATGCCAGGAAGCCATGGGTTGAACTAACTGGGAAAGTGAAGGAGGTACTGTAGCGGCAGGAAGGGGTGGCACTGGAGCAAGGTTTGGAATGGTTCTGGGCAGACGGGTCAAGGAAGGGAGTCTCAGAGCACTCGGTGGCTTTTCATGCTTTATTTAGTAGAGGTGGCCAGGTACATGGCAGACATGGGTGCCGGGGGGCCGGGAGGCTGGCAGGCCTCCCAGCCCCCAGCGCATCCCACCCTCTCGGCTGCTTCTTCCTCTCTCTGCTGCTGCTACTGCTGCTTCATCCTGTCGGTTCTGTCAATGGGTCCTCGCAGTTCTGGCGTCCTCATGACACCGCCCATTTAAGCCCGTGTCCAACACAGGTGCACCCACTTGCGCATGCGCACCCTGGAATGCTCGCAGCACCGCAGGTGTCCATCATCAGTGGTGGGCGGGTGGAAATACCTGATCAACCTTTCCCCTACAGATACCTTCAGAGACAGAGACCCAGGAGAGAGGGCAGGCTCTACAAGCCATTATAAGTTTGGCTTGAATGAAACGGGAACTCACTGGAGGGATTCCTGAAGACTGTCAGAGGCCTGGCTAGCCTGTGGCTGCAGTGTAGGAAGCAACAGAAGAAGGCAGCTTGGGCCGGCACTCCACCAGATTTGGGTCTTCCCTGATCCCGAGGCGTACAGCGGGCCCCAAGCTCCACCGCCACGCTGTTGTCCGACGACACACAAAGCGGTGAAAGGAAATGCCGCAGGACCACGCGGGCAGAGGCCTGCCCTCCTCCCAGGCCCCGGACTTCAGGAAGGAAAGCGTCTCTTACTGGGCAGTAACACCTACCCCCGGGGCCTTTCCTGAGCAGGGAGAAGAAACTGCTCATGCTCTCGTTTCCAGAGTCTCACTCTTCCCCAGGACCCGGTGGGGACTGGGAGCAGAGAAGCGGGAAACCTGCCTTTCCCGAGTCTGCTAACTCACAACTGTAACTCGAAGGGACAGTGTGTCTGCTGCCTTTGTCTCAGGCCTGGAGAAGGCCTCCAGGCAGGGAGGTGGGGAGGGCCCGGCCAGCTGTCGTCCTGCCTGGTTTTCTCAGCTCTGGCCACAGACAAAACTGAGCAGAAGTGTCTTTCCCACAGGCCAGTTCTGGCTTTTGCGGCCCAGAAATCCAAAAGGCTTTCCCTTTAACCTTAACCCTTTCCTGGGGTGGGGGTGCTTGGATGGCCCCGGTCCTTAGGGGCAGGAACACCTGGGCCGGACTTGCCTTTTCCCTTTGGCTGATGAGCGCACAGCAGAAAAAAGACTAAACCGACTTCTTCCTCAGGATCTCACCCCACTACACACTTAGGTAGTAAGTTCACAGCCCCAGCAAGCACTTCGAGCGCCTCAGAGGCCCCAATTAAGTCTGGGGCCCAGGCTCTGTGCCAAATGCCAGAGAGGCAATAAATAAAACAGCCCTTGCTCTGAAGGACGGTGCAGTCTATTTGGGGACACTGACATTTAACAGCTAATTCCACAACTGACAGGTGCCAGCTTGCTCCTGCCGGCCGGGGCCATGAGGCTCAGAAGAGCAGGGACCCAGTGCCAGGAAGAGAAGGCTCCAGAGAGACGGTGGTGACACTTGGGCACGTTTTGGAAATAATATTTTTGTTTTTTATAAAAACAACACTTGGGGCCTCCCTGGTGGCGCAAGGGGTTAAGCACAGCACTATCAAGCTATCTGCAGCCACTGTGACAAGAGTTCGATCCCCGGCCAGGGAGGGGACTCACATGGCGCAGCAGACCTCTCCTGCCTCACCTGCTGCTCCCCTCAGCAGTGTGTTTCAGTGGATCCACCTGTTCTGCTCCCCACTCTGTCTCTGGTGACTCCTCTCACCTCCCTGGTCTCTGGCCTACACCCCAGCTCTTGTGTGCATAAAATCTTTAAAAAAAAAAAAAAAAAACTTGATTTTTGTAGTCATTCAAGCACCAAGTCCAAGGAAGAAACTAACAATATACCTAAGTCCCGTAACCCAGAAATAACCAGGGTAAACTTGCAAAATGTGATTTTGCTGCAATTCACAAGAGAAAAATGAACCACCGCTCAAATGAAGGAGCCAGGGGGCCTCCCTGGTGGCGCAGTGGGTTAAGCAACGCACTATGAAGCAAACTGCAGCCACTGCAGCACGAGTTCGATCCCTGCTGCCGGCCAGGGAGG
>JAGFMF010010119.1:0-21717 GCA_019455555.1 Galemys pyrenaicus
AAACAAAGATATATGCTAATTTTCACTAATCCATTATTTATATTATGAGGCTTGTGTAGCATCTTCAATGTATATCCCTTATTCTATATAACAACAGATTCCACTGAACTTTAAAAACAAATGCAAGAAATAATGCAATCTTCAAAGCCAAGAGAAAATGATCCCTGAATAAGTAATATATCCTTAGGCAGGAAAGACTTTTGATGCATCAAAAGAACAGATATAACAAATGGTCATACCAGAATATTAAATATCAAATATTAAATATTTAATTATAAATTTTAATAATATTTTAATTAAAACATTGATTTATTTATAATTAAAATATAAACATTAAGTATATATTACTATGTAAAATTGAAAACTTCTATAAATATGAAACATCAGAAACAGCATGGGGCAAAAAGTGATTAGCATCCATCCTATAGAAGGTTAACTATAACTCAAAAGAAAAGTCATGAAACAAACAAGAATACAAATGATTCAAAAACATGTAGAGATATTTAAAACTGGAAGCCAGAAGTAACTATTTAAGACATAGAAAGCTTCACTGTATCTTTCTTTCTATAGTGACTATCTTAATAGTTTAGTCATCTTTAAAGCTATTTAGCCCTATATCAAATATAGATTGATTTGCTCCAGCCCTCCATGGTACAGATTTTCTGTGCTTTGTCAGGACTTACCCCTTTTCTATCATTGTACACATAGATAGTACACATAGTACACATCCTGCTCTGCACCCTCTCTGGGGAACTCACAGTCCACCTGTGTGGGGACAGCTCTCCTGTTTCTAGCAGTTTATAAAATCTTATTAGAGGATTGGAAATAAAAGGAACTGCCAACCATGTCAGCATATATAGATTTCACATACAGTTCTATAATATATAACCTGAAAAAATTAGATGCATGAATTATTATTATAATTATATGGAAGATACTTTCATAAAGAAGAATACCAACATACGAAAAGGAAAATAACTCTGCTGCAATGATAGAGATGTGGTCATTTATGGATAACTTTAAAGAAACATTTTTTAAAAGATGTTTGCAATTAACTTTTAATAGAAAGTAAGAAACAGTCACAGTTGTAGCCTCACATAATAAACTAGAGTGTCCAAGAAGAGAATAATGGCTCATGAAGGGTCCTTCCTTACCGAAGCCTAAAAAATATTTGTGGCAATTAAAAATAATTATCAGAAAGGAAAAGTGATTAGCTTTTCCTTGGAGAAAGAAATAATAAAATCCTCGGAGAAAGAAATAATAAGATTTAACAATTCTGATCCAATTAATTTTTCTTAGAAAATTTTAATCATAAAATCCAATTAATAAAAATATTCAAAAGAATTGAGAGAACTGAGAAACTACTGGTAAAGGATTTATATTTTATTTTATATGTCCCATGAATTATAGGGAATATCTTTGGCATCTTGTGAGTAATTTTTTTTTTGTTGTTTAAAATTTAACAATAAGATACTGTGATGGGGCCCTCCCTGGTGGCGCAGTGGGTTAAGCAACGCACTGTGAGGCAAACCACAGCCACTGCAGCAGGAGTTGGATCCCTGCTGCCGGCCGGGGAGAGGACCCACAAAAATCAGAAGGCTTCTTATGTGCAAACTGTCACTGGCACAGGCAGACCTCTCCTGCCAGGCCTGCTGCTCCCCTCAGCAGTGTGTTTCAGTCCATCTGCCTGTTCTGCCCACTGCTCTGTCTGGTGGATTCTCTCACCATCCCGCACCTCTGGCCTGTACCCCAGTGCTTATATGTATAAATAAATAAATCTTTAAAAAAAAAAAAGATGCTGTGAACCCTTTATATGTTAATTCCATGACTAACCTTATGAAATTATGCTTCACAAGTTGATGGCTTTTCTACCCTTCTGACTGCTCAGTTAAAGACTGAGAAGTGAAATCAATCAAAAGAACAGATATAACAAATGGCCATACCAGAATATTAAATATCAAATATTAAATATTTAATTATAAATTTTAATTAAAACATTAATTTATTTATAATTAAAATATAAACATTATATATATTACTATGTAAAATTGAAAACTTCTATAAATAATTTTGATTCTTCTAAAAAATTTGGATTTTGATTATATCTGTTCTGAGATTGTTTCTACATATTTATTTCACTTTAAAGAGTTACTTTATAGAGATGACATAGTGCAGTTATTCTTTGAACACTAGGACAATTATTGTGTTCAAAAGAGAGAAGGTCCCTCTATTTTTCCCATCAGAAAGCTCCATAAGAGAAGCAATTTTAAAAGCATTAGACAGGCCCTCACCTGGAAAGAACCTAGATGAGCCTTTCTCTCTTGTAGAATCTAGGGTGAATCTATATATTTGCTTCAGTAATTTTTTTTGAGATGATCAGGAGCTAGAAATATACATTCAATAAATTTTCCTGTTTCTGAAATTATATAAAATCAGTCTTTACATGATTTATATTAGTGAACACTCATTTATTTAAAATATAATTCTCTTGATATTTTCTTTTCTCATGTATACAGAACATTATATGTAAACTTAAAGCAGAGCAGGCCTCTCCTGTCTCATCCACTGTTCCACTAAGGAATGTATTTTAGTGGGTCCCTCTGTTCTGCCTTCACTTTGTTTCCTGTGAATCCTATCACCTCCCCCACCCAGCTCCTCTGGCAGGCACTCCAGTTCTTCTATGCAAAAATACAAATTAAAATTTTAAAAAAATCAACTTTATCAGTGTTTCTGGTAATGTCCTTTATGGCTATTTTTTTTTTCTAGATTTAGGGACCAATAGAGATGAACCTTGCCTTTAGATGACCTTCCTTTAGTTTCCTAACTCTGGAATAGTTCCTCATCCTTATATTGTCATTTAAACCTTGAAAATCTTATAAGATAAACATCAATTGATTTTTAGAATGCTATTTAATTTTTTAAATGTGAATGTGTGTGTGTGTGTGTGTGTGTAGTTGTTCTTCTCAGGTGTAATCCCCATAGAATTGCCAACACTATTAACATATTCCCTCTCCTGTTTTGATACCGCTCCATTGCCCTCCTTTGCCAAATGTCTCCAATTTATATTTTTACTTGCTAGTTTAATAATTTTTGTTTTTTCCTGGTCCCTTGTATTTTTTGTTATATTTTCATAATTAGAATTTAGGTTAATCATATAAAGGCCATATACAACAAAACTATATAGCCAATTTCATTCTCAATGACAAAAATGCCATAAACAAGTCAAAGTTATATAAGAGAACTCATAAAAAGCTAATCAAAGAGGTTAATTAAAACAAAATAAAATTAATGACCTGAAAAATAATATTAATGAAAAAAGAGGGAAGAGAAAACTTCTTATGAAGCTTTAAATAATAGATTCAGAATGTAAAAAGCTCTGATTGATGAGATAAAAATAATTCTAGAGAAAACTATGGAAGCAGAATAGAACAAGTGGAGAATCAAAATAACCTTCAAGATAATAATGCACAAAAGGACACAGTGAAAGACTATAGATAATATAGGAAAAAATAAATGTGGAAAGACTTCAAGAATTATTTGACTCCATTAGGAAAGGAAACATAAGGATAATGGATATTCCAAAAGGGGGGAGAGATATATGAGACCAGGGAACTTATTCAAAGAAATCATAGAGGAAAATTTCTCAGACATGGGGAAATACATAAATATACAAGTCCAGGAAGCTTAAAAAAAAAACCTAGTTTCTCTCTGGTCAATGTTCCACCCTAACAGAAAAGAATCATCAATTTCTTGGAATACTGTACTATTTTTCCTGAATTGCCCACTAGTAATATGTGTAGGGGTTATGATGGGAAGGACACAACTGTTTTCTTTGTTCCTTCTATATTACCCTCTTGCTCTTGTCCCAATAGAGCTAGGACAATATTTAGGGTTAAAAGGAAATGTAACATGCAGGTGGAGCTTGGGTCTTTTGAAATGTTACTGAGGGGCACATCTAGGTAAGTCAGCTTCATTAAAAAAAAAAAAAATCTCTGTTCACAAAATGTGGAGATAAAAAGGCCTATCTATATTTAGATCTTTTGTGGCATAATTAAATTAAAGTACCTTAACTGGTGCCTAATAGAAACAGCAAGTGAAGTAGACTTGGGGCGCATAGTCTTAAAAGCTTAGAGCAAGAAAGGGTTGCTTCCACGAGAGTTGGCTTCCACCAGCTGCCCAGAGTCCAGCTTCCCCCGGACCCAGGGCCTCCTTCTACAAGCCTCTTGGTGGCTGAGCTTACACCGGACCCAGGGCCGGGTTCCACCAGCCGCAGGAGGCGACCTTTCCCTGGACTCAGGGACCGGTTCCACCATTGGGCAGGGGAAGAGCTTCTCCCGGATCCACAGACGGGTTCCACAAGCTGCTCGGGAAGTTGGAGAGGGGGCGACCTTTCCCCACTCAGGGCAGGGTTCCTCCATGTGCCAGGGGCCAAGCTTAACAAGGACACAGAGTCAAGTTCAAGCAGCTGCCCTGGGACCGATCTTCCTACAACCCAGGGCCAGCTCCACCAGTTCCCCAGGGGAGGAGCTTCCCACAGAACCAAGGTTGGCTTCTAGCAGTCACACAGGGGCTGAGCTTCCCCTTACCCCAGGGTCGGCTTCCATCACCCCCTGTGGGCCGAGCTTCCCCCGACCAAAGGCTGGCTTCCACCATCCACCCAGAGGCCGACCCAGGTGAGGTATTGGCTATCAGCCCTGGAGAGTAACTCCCCATTGTCCCAGCTCTGGTGTCAACCAGCAGCCCAGGGGCTAATCTTTCCCAGAACCAACGGTCAAGATGCACAAGCCTAGGCCTACCGGGGGCAGAGTTTCTTGGACCCAGAGCCCGTTCCATCAGTCACCCGGGGGACAATCTTCTCCAGTCATAGGTCATGTGTAAGCTATCAGCCAGGAAGATGAGCTTCCAGTTGCCCTAGACCAGTGGTCAGCCACCAGCCCAGGGTCTGAGCTTCTCCTGGACCCTGGGCCAGCTTCCTCAAGCCGCCTGGGGTCTGATCTTCCCCAGAACCAGGGTCATCTCCACCAGCCACCTGGGGGCTGAGGGTCCCCAGACCCAGGTCAGGTGTTGGCTACCAGCCCTGAAGAGCTCCTCTTTGCCCAGATCTGTTGTTGCTCAGCAGCCTGGGGGCTGATCTTGTCCCAGACCTAGGGCCTACATCACCACATGCTCAGTGGCCCCGAGATTCACCCAGACCTAGGGCCACCTTCCACCAGTCACCGGGGCTGAGATGCACCAAACCCAGGGTTGGATTCCACCAGACGACTGGGGGCTAAGCTTCCCGCAGAAAGGTGCCTGCCTCCACCAGCTGCCCAGGGCCCAAGCTTACCCCGGGCCCTGGGCTGGCTTCCATCAGGCGCCCAGTGCACGAGCTTCACACAGATCAGGGCCAGCTTCGAGCAGCTGCCTTGGGCCAAGCTTCCCTGGACTCAGCTTAGGTATCAGCTCTCAGCCTTGGCGGTGAGCTCCACATTGCCTCAGTTCTATTGTCCAAAAGCAGCCCGGGGTCCCATCTTTCCCTGGACCTAGGGCTAGGATCCACCAGCCACCTGGGGGCCAAGCCTCACCAGGTTCTGGGGCCAGCTTCCACCAGCTCCAGTGGCCAACCTAACCCCTGGATCCAGGTCCAGATTCAACCAGCTGGCCAGGGATAGAACTCCCCTGAACCCTAGGCCAACTTCCAGCAACCACCTGAGGGCTGAACTTTCCCAGGATCAGGGCAGGCTTCCACCAGTCGCCTGAGGACTGAGCTGCCCCAGACCAAGGTCAGGTGTTGTCTATCAGTCCTGGAAATGATCCCCCATTGCCCCAGGGCTGTGATGGACCAGCATCCTGGGGGCCTATCTTTCCTGGACATAGGGCAGGTATCCAACAGTCACCCGGTGGCCATGCTTCACCCATACCCAGTGTGGGCTTCCACCAGCCACCAAGGGCCCAGTTTGGGCTTCAGCCAGCCTCCTGGGTCCAAGCATCACCCAATCCTGGGTCGACTTCCACAGTGGCCCAGGGCACAGCTTTTCCTGAACCGAAGGCCAGCTTCCACCAGCCACCCAGGGGTCATGCTTCCCTCAGACCCTGGGTCTGATTCCACCAGGCACCCATGGACCTCACTTCCTTCGGACCTGGGGCTGACTCAACCAGTCGCCCAGGGTCCTAGCTTCCTCCTTACCCAGAGGCAGCTTCTACCAGTCGCCCTGGGGCCAAACTTCCCCCAGAACCAAGGTGTAGTGGCAGGAAGGGGGCACAGAGAAAGTTCTGGATGGTTCTAGCAGATGAGGTAAAAAGAGGAGTCCTGGAGCCCTCAGTGGCTTCTATGCTTTTATTTACAGAGGTAACACCATCCTCTCAGAGGCAATCAGGTACGCGGTAGGCGTGGGTGCTGGGGGGCCAGGAGGCTGGCAAACCTCCTGGCCCGGCGCATCTCACCCTCTCGGCTGCTTTACTGCTTCTTCTCTCTACTTCTACTGCTGGTCTTGCTGCTTACATTGGTCCTGGCGTCCTCATGACACCACCCATATAAGCCCGTGTCCAAACTCAGATGCGCCCACTTGAGCATGCCCACCTAGGCAGGCGCGCAGCACCGCAGGTATCCATCTATACAAGTGATGCTCCCAGGTGGAAAGACCTGATATCTCTGACCCTACACAGGGCCAGCTCCACTAGCCGCCCAGGGGCTGAGCTTCCCTGGATCAGGTGAGGCCTCAGTTCTCATGCCTGGAGATGAGCTACCCATTGCCCCTGCATAGTTTTCCAGCAGCCCAGGGGCCTTTCTTCTGGACCCAGGGCCAGGTTCCACAAGCCTCCTGGGGGCCGAGCATCCAGACCCCACCCCAGGTCAGGTGTTAACTATCAACCTCGGAGGTGAGCTCCTCATTGCTCCAGGTCTGTGGTCCAGCAGCAGCCTGGGGCCGATCTTTCCTTGGACCTAGGGCCGCATACTACCAGGCGCCCGGGGACTAAGCTTCCCCCAGATCCAGGGCCTGCTTCCACCAGCTGCCCAGGGGCTGAGCTTGCCCTGAACTCAGGCTCGGGTTCCTCCAGCTGCCCGTGGGCAGAGCTTCACCAGACCCAGGGCAGGTTTCCACCAGCCACCTGGGAGCTGAGCTTTCCCTGGAATCAGGGCAAGGTTCCACCAGCCACCCAGTCCAATCTTCCCCTGTACCCAGAGTCGGCTTCCACCAACTGCCTAGGAGGTCCATCTTCCTCTAGACCCAGGGCCGGTTCCACCCGTGCCCAGGGGATGAGCTTCCCTTGGAACCAAGTCTGACTTACACCAACCGCCTGGGTGCTGAGCTTCCCTCATACCCTAGGCTTGCCCTCACCAGCCTCCTGGGGGCTGAGCTTCCACAGTAATGTAGACAGGCTTCAGCCAGCCACCTGTTGGCCAAGTTCCTCTGGGTCATACTACTCCTTTTCCTTTGATCACTTTGAATAATTTGAATTTATGTTTTACTGCCAGTAATGGTTGCATTTCAAGGTGTTTTTTTCCAGAATTTTTTTTTTTTTTTGCATGCAAAAGCTTGGGTGTAGGCCAGAGGTAGAGGTGTGACAGGGTTCACCACAGAAAGGGTGGGGAGCAGAATAGCCAGATTGACTGAAATACACTACTGAGAAGAGCAGAGGGTGAGACGAGAGGTCTCAGGGGATCACCTCTGTAGCAGCCAGGAAGGGGGGTGGCACAGGAGCAAGGTTCGGGATGGTTCTGGCAAGACGGGTCAAGGAAGGAGAGTCTTTTGGAGCCTTCAGTGGCTTTTCATGCTTTATTAGTAGAGGTGGCCAGGTGCATGGCAGGCAGGGGTGCCGGGGGGCCGGGAGGCTGGCAGGCCTCCCAGCCCCCAGCGCATCTCACCCTCTTGGCTGCTTTCTTCTCTCTCTGTTGCTGGTGCTGCTGCTGCTGCTGCTGCTGCTACTCATCATGTTGGTTCTGTCCGTTGGGCAGTCAGTTCTGTCCTGGCGTCCTCATGACGCCACCCATTAAAGCCCGTGTCCCAACTCAGGTGCGCCCACTTGCGCATGCCCACCCTGGAATGCTCGCAGCACCGCAGGTGTCCAACATCAGTGGTGGGAGGGTGGAAAAACCTGATCATTCGCTAACCCTACAAAGGGCTATGAAAGGACAAGGGACTACAGAGAGGCAGGACCACGGGATAACACCAGAAAGAGCCCAAATAGAAAGATGTGCTAGTGACTGGGAGACCTGCCAGCCTCCTGGCACTCTCTCCCAACCCCTCCCCATCTGTCTGACTTGCCAGCCTGTGGGCTTGCCCCACCACAGTTGGCATAGAAAGAGCATTAAAGCCAAAAAAAGCCACTGAAGGCTCCAGGACTCTCCTTTACCCTCCTTCCTGCCCTGTGCCCAGCTGCTGCTCTGCAATGAATCGCTTTAGTGTCAGCCCTGAGACGTTGTAGCGGCAGGATGGAGGTGGCACTGGAGGCAGTGTTCGGGATGGTTCTGGCAGACGGGTCAAGGAAGGAGAGTCTTGGAGCCCTCGGTGGCTTTTCATACTTTATTTAGTAGAGGTGGCCAGGTACATGGTAGGCAGGGGTGCCGGGGAGCCGGGAGGCTGGCAGGCCTCCCAGCCCCCAGCGCATCTCACCCTCTCGGCTGCTTCTTCTCTCTCTGCCTCTGCTGCTGTTGGTTCTCTCGGTTCTGTCCTCACAGTTCTGTCTGTCGATTCTCACAGTCCTGGCGTCCTCATGACGCCGCCTATTTATGCCCGTGTCCAACACAGGTGCACCCACTTGCGCATGCCCACCCTGGAATGCTCGCAGCACCTCAGGTGTCCATCATCAGTGGTGGGAGGGTGGAAATACCTGATCAACCTTTACCCTACAGACGTCTACAGGGAGCCCACCAAGGCACGTTTGCTTCCAAGCTCCATTCATGGATCAATTGGGGGCCTGTGAGATCCTAATGCGTAAGGGCCACTGCTTGTCCATTGCACTGCAGTTTTGGAGCGTCCTGGACCACAAGCCAGGCTACCCACTTGGCTTGTTCCGCTGTTCCCTGGGACCTCCTCCTCTGGACATTACTCCTAGTGCATGCTCTCATCTATTTTTCCTTGAGGAGTTACTGGCTTGGTTCTTCTGTAATCTCGCTGGAGTATTTGGAGGAGATGAGTCCACAGTCTTTACTCTGCCACCACCTGTAGGGAAAATGGAATGGCTCAGGCTTTTTACCTGCCCTCCTGCCACTGGCCTCGATGGCCAGCACCTGTGATCTTGCACGCTCAGGCTGCAGAAGCCCAAGGTGAGAATTTAGGCATGGAATATGCTCACCTTTGATTACAAGCATTTGGTACAAGAAGCCAAGAGCATGGGTGGGCACATATGTAGGTAATGGACACCTGTGCCTAGAAGCGAGCGATGAAAGGAGCTCCTTAGCTCTGGCAAGATCATTGCCATTCTCAGGTAACTGGGCTCAGTTTCTGTCTCCCTGCCAGCTACTCTGCTCCCTGATTTAGCATTAATAGCCTGTAAAATGATACAAAATCCTTTTTTTGTCTGCAAGAATCAACAATGAATTTCCCAGCCTGTGATGCTTACACACCATCTTACTGTGCTTCTCTTCAATATTCTTAAACCACCCCATGGACATGTGCCTGAATTCTCTGTTAAGCAAGGAACAGATCCCCCTTCCCTACACTGAACTCTGGCTGCCAGGATTCTGTTCTTAACTGGTGTTGTGGGTTGGGATGGACTCTTTGCACCTAGTAATACATAACTGCTGCACATAACTGAGACTCTTTGCATCTAGTAATCCAATCTGGGCTGTAACTGGGAGAAAGCGGGAATTTGGGTTGGAAGTGGACAACTGTGTGTGTGTGTGTGTGTGTAGGGTAAAGGTTGATCAGGTATTTCCACCCTCCCACCACTGATGATGGACACCTGAGGTGCTGCGAGCATTCCAGGGTGGGCATGCGCAAGTGGGCGCACCTGTGTTGGACACGGGCATAAATGGGCGGCGTCATGAAGACGCCAGAACTGTGAGGACGGACTGCGAGGATCAACCGACAGTACTGACAGCAGCAGCAGCAGAGAGAGAAGAAGCAGCCGAGAGAGTGAGATGCGCTGGGGGCTGGGAGGCCTGCCAGCCTCCCGGCCCCCCGGCACCCCTGCCTGCCATGCACCTGGCCACCTCTACTAAATAAAGTATGAAAAGCCACCGAGGGCTCCAAGACTCGCCTTCCTTGACCCGTCTGCCAGAACCATCCCGAACACTGCCTCCAGTGCCGCCCCCATCCTGCCGCTACAGTGTGTGTGTGTGTGTGCGCGCGTGTGTGTAAAACAATCACAATTGAACTTGACTGGAATAGCCTTATCAGTGGCAGGACAGGTTCTGGTTTTTGCCTAGCCATAAGTCTCTTCACAGCTTAGCTTGTTGTGCAGGAGACCCTACTGAGCATCTTGCTGCTCTTTGCTGCTCCAGCAAAAAAGAAAAAAGGCATTGATCTTTTTCCTTAGCACCTATGGAAATGACCCAAGTGAGGGGAGAAATCAACATATAGCAAAGTGTTCTCTCTCCCTTAAGACCCAGGGTACCTCCTAGGCTCCAACGAATCTTCACTTTCTGGGCTCTTCTGGCCTCTGCTTTTTTTGTTGCTTTGTCTCCTCTTTCTCCTGGCGGGCCTGTGATGCCGCCCTTATGTAACCAGTCTCTTGCTGCAGTGCACCCACCTAGCATGCGCACACCGTACTTCAGGTGCCCGCCATCACGGGTGCGTGCAGCACCACAGTTGAATGTGGTTGACAGTAATTGCTAGAGGGTGGAAACACCTGGGACTTTCATTTACCCTGCAGACACTGAGGAAGTACTCATGCTTCCAGCATAGCCACTATCTCCCCACTGCTCCATGTTTCTGTCACAACCCACAGAAAATCACCAAGCACCATCCCCGGTCACACTTTGTGTGGCTGGAGGCTTCACCTCAGTGTCAGGACACAGGCACTTCCCCACAGTCCTCAGGTGGCTCTCAGGCACTTCTCCCACAACCCTGAGACACAGGCGCAGGCACACAAGAGGTCTAAAGCTGCCCGTACTTTTCCATGTGCATCCTAGGAGACTGGCCTTTCTTTTGTTTTTGTTTTTTCCTCTTTTTTATTTTTCTTACAAAATTTCCTTTCTTTTCTGGGTGTATTCCACATAGAATTTCCACCACCAATGCACTCATGCACCATCACCATATTCCCTTGAGCTCTTCCCATCCCTGCATTGATCATAGTCCTTCCACACTTAACTGATAATGTCTCAGTTTTGTAGCTGTTTATTTTCACTTTGTGTTGTTGTTGTTCATGTTACTTTTTTTTTCTTGATCCCTATATTTCTCTTATAAGGGAGACCATCTTGTATGTTTCTTTTGCCTTCTGACTACTTCATTGAGCATAATCACTTCAAGCTCCATCTATGTTTCTGTGAATATCTCTAGTTTATCATTGTTGATAGCTGAATAATATTCCATTCTCTGTGTGTGTGTGTGTGTGTGTGCACACCACATATTTTTCATCCAGTCATCTATTTCTGGACTTTTAGTGGATTCCAAATCTTACCTGGTATAAATATTGTTGTGATAACATAGGGGTGTATGTATTCTTTTCAATTAGTGTTCTTGTGTCCTTTGGGTAAATCCCTATGTAGGGTAAATCCCTATGTAGAGTAAATGGAAACGTTAACAGGCTTTTCCACCTCCCACCATTGGTGTGATGATGGACACTTGAGGTCCTGCACGCATGCCTAAGTGGGCATGCGCAAGTGGGTGCACCTGGGTTGAGACATGGGCCACATAAAGGTGGCCTCACGAGGACACCAAGAACAGAAGAGAAAGAGAAGGCAGAAGAAGCAGAAGCAGCCCAGAGAGTGAAGATGCACCAGGGGCTAGCAGGCCTGCCAGTCTCCTGGGCCCCAGCACCCCTGCCTGCTGTGTACCTGGTCACCTCTGATATAATGATGTAATAAAAGCCTGAAAAAGCCACCGGGGACTCCAGGACTCCTCTTTGACCCATCTGCCGGAATCATTGAGAACTTGCTCCGTGCTATCCTGGCACTACACCCTAGAAGTGGGATGTCTGGGTCATATGGTAGCTCCATTTTTAACAGACTGAGGACCCTCCATACAGTTTTCCATACAGGTTGGACTAGCTCGCATTCCCACCCAGTGTAGGAGAGTTCCTTTTTTACCACATCTTCTACAACATTTGTTGTTACTAGTTTTTTTAATACGCATTATTTTCACTGGTGAGTGGTGTTAACTCATGGTGGTTTTAATTTGCAGTTCCATGATTATGAGGGATTTGAACATTTTTTTCATATGCCTGCTGGCCAATTGCATGTCCTCTTTGAAGATGTTCCTTTAAGTTCTTCTGCCCATTTTGTGACTGGATTTTTTTACTTTGTTTTCCTTGAGTCGGGTGAAATCTTTGTATATATTTGTGATCAGTCCTTTATCAATATCATGGAGTGCAGAATTTTTTTCCCAGTTACTTGGGTGTCTCTTTGTTTTGGGTAGTGTCTATTTTGCTGTACAGAAGTTCTTTAATTCGATGTAGCCTCAGATGTTTATCTTTTCTTTCGCTTTCTTTGCCTTAGGTGATGTGTCTTTAAAGATGTTCCTGAGATGTATGCCATGTAGTGTTTTGTCTACATTTTCTTCTATATATTTATGGTTTCATGTCTTACATCTAATTCTTTGATCCATTTTGAGTTGGTTTTTATGAATGGTGAGAGGTAATAATCTAGCTTCATTTTTTTGCATGCAGCAGTTCAATTTTCCCAGCAACATTTATTGAACAAACTATCTTTGTCCCATTGCATATTTTACCCTATGGTTTATTTATGGGTTTTCTATTCTACTGGTCTGTGTGTCTGTTTTTCTTCCAGTACCATGCAGATTTTATAGTTCTGTAGTATAGTTTGATGTCTGGAATTGTGATACTGCCATTCCCCTACTTTTTAGTCTGAAGAGCTTTGGCTGTAGGAGGTTTTTTGTGTCTCCATATGAATTTCATCAGTAGATGCTCTATTCCTTTGAAGAATGTCATTGAAAATTTTATTGGAACAGCTTTAAATATGTAAGTTACTTTTCGTAGAATGGCCATTTTGATGATGTTAATTCTTCCAATCCATGTGCAGAGGATGTCCTTCCATTTCCTTGTGTCTTCTATTTCTTTTAACAATGGTTTATAGTTTTCTTGGTATAGGTCTTTCACCTCTTTTGTTAGGTTAATTCCCAGACATTTATTTTTCTTTTTTTGGTTTCAATTATAAAAGGGTTGTTTTTTGTTTGTTTGTTTGTTTTTGTTTTTGTATTTTTTAATTTACTCTTCTTCAGACTGACAGCATATAAGAAGGCTACTGATTATTTTGTTGTTGATTCTGTATCCTATTACTTTTCTAAACTGGTTGGTTATTTTGATTAGGTTTTCTGTGTAGTGTTTGGGGTATTCTAAGCATAGTATCATGTCATCTGAAAATAGTGATAGTTTAACTTCTTTCCCTCTTTGGATTCCTCTTAAGTATTTTCCTTATCTTATTGCTCTGACTTGGACTTCTCACATTATATTGAAAAGCAGCGGTGGGAGTGGACATCCTTGTCTTGTTCCAGATCTTAGGGGAAAGCCCTTTAGCTTTTCACCATGGAGAATTATACTGGCTATGGGCTTGTCATATATGGCCATTATTATGTTAAGATATATTCCTTCTATCCAGAGAACTTGGATGCCTTTATCATAAATGGATGATGGCCTTTGCCCAATGCATCTATCAATATAACCATGTGGACTTTGTTTCTTTTTATTGATGTTTGGATTACATTAATTGATTTTCAGATATTGAACCATCCTTGTGTCCTTTGAATAAATCCTACTTGTTCATGGTGAATTATCTTTTTGATGTTTTATTAAGTTCTGTTTACTAGGATTTTATTGAGGACTTTTGTGTCAGTGTTCATTAAGAGAGATTGGCCTGTAATTTCTTTTATTGTGTCATCCTTGTTCAGTTTTGGTATTCCTGTAATGTTGGCCTCATAAAATGTGTTCGGTAGTATCCCTTTATTTTCTATTTTTTGGAAGAGTCTGTGTTGGATGGACATGAGTTCATTTCTGAATTCATCTGTAGAATTCATCTGTAAAGCCATCTGGTCCTGGGATTTTATTTTTGGGGAGAGATTTGATTACTGTTTCAATTTCACTGCTTATAATTGGACTGTTTAAATATTCTGTGTCTTCACTATCTAGCTTTGAATGATTATAAAGTGGTAGGAACTTGTCCATATCTTCTAGATTGTTGAGCTTGTTTGTGTATAACTGATCATTGTTGTCTCCCATGTTTCTTTTGATTTCTGCTATGACTCTTGTGATTTCTGTTCCTTCATTTGTGATCATATTGAGCCTTGTCCCATCTTTTCTTCTTTATCCTTGCTAGAGGTTTGTCTTTTTTGTCAGAGAACCAACTTTTACTTTCATTGATCTTTTGGATCATTTTTCAACTTCTATATCATTTATTTCTGCTTTTAATTTTATTACCTCCTTTCTTCTATTGTTTTTTTTAATGTTCTTTTTCCAGTTTTTTAAGGTGGGAGATTTGGTTGTTTCTTGAGTTCTTTCTTCTTTCTTGACATGAGTCTGTATTGCTATATATTTTCCTCTTAAAACTACTTTTGCTGTGTCCCATATATTCTGGAGAGTTGTGTCCTCATTATCATTCATTTCAAGGTATGTTTTATTTTCTTCTGTGATCTCCTCAGTGATCCAGTTGTCTTTCAGTATGGTGGGTATCAGTCTCCATGATGTAGAAGGGATCCTTGCCTTCTTTTTGTGGTTTATTTCTAGTTTGTTGCCTTTATGCTCAGAAAAAATAGTTGGTATGATTTCAATCTTAGTGTATCTGTTAATGTTTGGCTTGTGTCCCAGTATTTATTCAATCCTGGTAAATTATCTGTGTTCACTTGAGAAAAATGTATACTCATATTTTTTGGGTGCAGTGTTCTGTAGATTTCTGTCAAACCCATAAGGTCCAGGTCCTTGTTTACAGCTTTAGTATCTTTGCTTATTTTTTGTCTCATTGATCTATCCATTATTGAGAGTAGGCTGTTGAAGTTCTCTACCACATATGTATTTTTTCTGATGTCTGTTTTCAAAGATGATAAAAATTGTCTGACATATTTTGGCACTCCTTCATTTGGTGAGTATAATGTTGATGAATGAATCTTCCTGTTGTTTTGTCCCCTTAATCATTATATAGTGACTGTTTGTCTCTTTTTACCTTTTTTAGTTTGAAGTCTATTTTATCTGATATAAGTATAGCTGTCCCTGCTTTCTTTTGGGTCCATTTGTTTGTAAGATTGTTTTCCAACACTTACTTTCAATCTATGTTTTTCTTTTGTAGTTAAATGTTTCCTGAAGACAGCAAAAGATTGAGTTCTTTTTTTTAATCCAGCCTGCCTGTGGGCACTCGTGAAATGAAGACCTAAAACCCTGTTTTCTTCATTCAGTGTTTCTTCATTGTTTTTTTTTTACTTCATTCTTTTGCCTTTGCACATATTTTTCCTTTTTTCATTCCTTTTTCCTTCATTTTTCTTTCATTCATTTTCTTTTGAGCTTCATTTTTTTCTTTGAATTCCTATTTCCTTTTCTGTTTTGGTGACTTTATTTCTGTATCTTTAGTTGTACTGATTTGTTGTTCCATTTCATCCTGTTTTCATTGCTTTTCTCCTTGTTCTTTAGCTCCTCTACTGATTTTTAAACCTCTTGCTTTTCTTTCATTCATCTCTTTGTGGATTCAACTTCATCCTTCAGATTGTTGATTATTTTTTTGCATTTTGTTTTCTTTTTCATCTTCTTCCCTCATTTTAATTATGGCAATTTTAAAATATCTTTCTGGCAGACAGAGGAGTTCTTCCATATCGCTATTATTGAGTTCTGGTTGTTGGTTTTCTTTTTGTGGGGTGTACTTCTGAGGGCTTGCTTATTTGTTTGTATTTCTCCTTGTCCTGTTGTTTGTTTCCTAATTAGTTCTATGCATTCTGACACTGTGCTGCTGGTACTCGCAGGTTTCTTTTTGTGGTGCTCCTTCTGGGATGTCAGAGACTGGTGATCGGATTTTTGTTGTGTCTGGTACTGTTGCAACAAACCTCCACTAGGGTTCTTTGTGTGTGCTGTCCCTGAAAATCCCCTCCCTTGTATACTTTTTCTGGAGGGGTATCTTGTGGTCACTGTCCTGCAACTTCTTATATTCAACTATGGTTTCAGGGCTGCATTTGGCCAGTGCCCTCAATCCATCTTGACAGCAGCTGCCACTCTCCGCTCCTAGTCACAAACAGACATACAGCCTGATTCTGGAGCACTTTCCAGCTCACCTCCATCTGCTTAACTTGCCTTCTCATAGCTCACACAGAGGTTTTGTGGGGCTCCTAACCCACAATTCCCTGCTTTGCAACATTTGCACCTAGGATATAGTTTTCCAGTGGTACCACAGCCCACCTAGTCCAGATTTCCCCTCTTGGTTCCAAATCTCAGATGGGGTGAGAGGTTTGGTTGGTATGTGCCCCACTGCTCACCTCTGTCTGCTTAACCTGCTTTCTCCTAGTTGCATACAGAACTATTGTATGGTCCCTGCCTGCAGCTTCCGGCTTTGCAACAAAGGCTCCTGGTGTTTGCTCTCTCAGCACTCCAGCAGCCCACCTTGTTGAGGATTCTCCTTTCAGTTCCAGATCTCAAGTGCATGCAAATCCTGGCTCTGGTGCACTGTCCAGCTCACCTCTGTGTGCTCACATTGCCTTCTCGTAGTTCCACATGGGTTTTGTGGCTTGCTAACCCACAACCCCCTGGCCTTTGTTTATGTGTGGATCACATGGCTTCACCTCAGGGCTCACTCTCAGGCACTTCCCCACAGCCCTAAGATGGGGGTGCAGAGTCCCAAGCTGCATGCACATTTCCATGCGAGCCCTAACCAACCTGTCTTTGCTTTCCTAACTTCTTCCAGTGGTGCCTGGTTCTGTGCTTACCCAGTGGAGGCCACTCCATTGGCAGCTTCCACATAGCTCCCATTTTTTTCTTTAAATAGATTTTTTTGTTTCTCTCTCTCTCTCATCCCCCTTTGGTATTACCATTTTCCTTATGTTACACTTTCTCATGGAGCTGGATAGTTCTCAGAGTGTTTCTTCATTTTCAATATTTCATATTTCTCTTTATATTTCTATGCAGGTTCTTTGTATATTTGCATATTTAATTACAATGACTCATTGTAATGACTCCACTTCATCTATTCTACTTCTGTGACTTTCTCCTGAGATTTTCATCTCCTTTATTTTTCTCTTGAAATTCTAAAACTCTACTTTATCTCATTTAGACCTTCATTTTATCTCCTCAGTTCATTGATTTCATTTTTAAGGATGTTCACTTGTTTCTCTGAGTTTTCTTCCATTTTTAAAAATTTCTTTAAAAAAAATCATTGCAATTCTAAACTCTGTATCTGACAGTAAGAAAAGCTTCCATGTCTATAACTTGGGGTTCTGAAGATTTATTCTCTGTGTTGTATTCACTTGGAGATTCCAACTGCTATATATGGGGTTTCCTCTGGGTGTGGCTCTTCCCCCCTCATTTGTCAGAGTTCTCACCTATTTGGGTGAGTTGTAAGCAGGGTCTTATGGTGGTCCTGAGGCCTCTGGCATTCTGGCTCACCCACTGATGTGGGTCCAGGATCTCACTAGTCAGTGTGGGTGCTGGTGAAGATATCATGGGAAGTCACAAGGTCTCTGTAGATTTTGATGGATGCTGGTGGAGTTCAGTAGAAGGCTACAAGGCTTCTGCCAATCTGGGCAGGTGCTGGCTGGGTCCTTGGGAGGTCACAAGGCCACTACTAGTCTGGGTAGGGGCTGTTGGGTCCTTTCGAGGTCTCTGGCTGCACTGGTACCCTTCCTGACATGGATTCTGGACCTTCCCAGTCTGGGCAGGTACTCTTGGGCACTTGCAACAAGTTATAAAATCCCTGCCTATCTGGATTGGAGCTGGCAGGTTCTTTCAAAAGGTTGTGTTATCTCTGGTCACTGTGGCACCCTCTCCCATGCAGGTCTGTGGGCTCACTGGTCTCGGCAGGAGCTCAACAAACTTCTTTCTAATTCCAAATATATCTTAAGTATAACTCCAAAAGGAAGGCATATGTATATTATACTATACTATAATATAGTGTAATATAATATACTATAATAATAGTATACTATATATAATATATATCTTAATATATAACCAGTATATTAACTCTTTTTAAAACATATCTTTTAGTGTGATGTCACCAACATGGCAGTGGAACAAACAACCCTGGGAAAAGCAATAAAAACAGAATAAACAAAATGGAAGAATGAATTAGTACTCTCAAAAATACAGAAATAAAAACAATCAAAACATAAAAGGAAAAAGAATCAAGAAACACATCAAGAACTTTTTGACACCACGAGGAAAGGAAATAAGAGTTATGGGAATCCCAGAGGAGGAAGAGAAAGACAAAGGAAATGAAACCTATTCAAGGAGATAAACAAAGAGAATTTTCCAAGCTTAAAGAAAGGATAACCAATCAGACTGACACCAGACTTCTCTGAAGAAATACTACGGGCAAGAAGAGAATGGAGGGACATATTCAAAAGACTTCAAGACAACAAATGCCAAGCAAGAATACTCTCCTGCAAAGTGTTCCTTCATCTATGAAGAAAAAATTAGGACGTTGTCAGACAAACAGAAACTCCAGCATTTAAGCATAACCCCCCACTCCAAAAAATACTACAAGTTCTAAAACCAAAATCAACAGAAGAATGAATAGGAGGAACAGAATAAGTCAAGGAAAAACAAATCAAAAAAGACAAAAAGGCAAATACAGATGTCAGCATAACAATTTTAACTCTAAATGTAAATGGACTAAACTCAGCAATAAAAAGACAAAAGTAGCAGGCTGGCTTAAAAATGCAAATCCAAAGTTATATTGTCCCCAGAAAACACATTTAACCACAAAAGACAAACAGACTGAAAATAAAAGGTTGGAAAACAATCCTACAAGCTAATGGACCAAAACTGAAAGCAAGAACAGCTATACTTACATTAGATGAAATAAACTTCAAACTAAAAAAGGTAAAAAGAGATAAAGATAGATACTACATCATGGTTAAGGTAACAGTACATCAAGAATACTCAACAGGGCCTCCCCGGTGGCACAGTGGGTTAAGAAACACACTATAAAACAAATCACGGCCACCCGCTGCATGAGTTGGGTTCCTGCCACTGGCCAGGAGGATGACTCACATGGTGCAGCAGACCTCTCCTGATGCGCCCCCTGCTCCCTTCAGCAGCGCATTTCAGTCAATCTGCCTGTTATGTTCCCCTCTCTGTCTCTGATGAGTCTTCTCACCCCTCACACCTCTGGCTTGTACCCTACTTCTTATATGCATAAATTAAGTAAGTCTTAAAAAAAAATAAAGAATACTCATCAACATATACAACCCAAATGAAGAAGCATCAAAATAGACAATTATTATCAGCTCTGAAAATAAACATTAGAGAAAATACATATGTAGTAGCCCACTCTCATCAATGGTTAGATCAACTAGACAAAAAAAAATAAATAGATATTAAAGACCTACACCTATGAGCTTAACAGACACACATACCAATGGAACTGAATAGAAAGCACAGAAGTAAAACCACACATTTATAGACACCTTATCTTTTTGTGATAAAAGAGCAAAAAATATGCAATGGGAAAAGACAGCTTATTCAATAAATGGTGCTGGGAAAAGTGGACTGCCACATGCAAAAAAGTTAAACTAGACCACTATGTCACACCAGGTACAATAATCAACTCAAAATGAGTAAAAGAACTGAATGTAAGACCTGAAACCATAAAATATATAAAACAAAACACAGGTAAAACTTTACAAGATTTACATCTCATTAACATCTTTAAAGAACCAAATAAGGACCAAGGAAAGGATTAAGAATAATAATAACAATAAAGACACAAAAGCCAAAAATGAAAAGACAAGGACAAATTGGGGACACTTGGTGGCAATGGGGGGGGGAAGGTTGAGGGCAGATGGGAGCACGGGGGACTGAGGTGATGGTGCACTGGTGATATGCTGATGGGGAATATATGGGGATTACAATTGATGTCAAGTATATATAAATTAAAGGGAAAAAATAAAATAAAATAAAATAAAGACGCATCCCTCAAAGCAAAGAAAATGAAAGAGAAGATAAACAGCTGGGACTACATATACTATTATAAAGTTAAAGAACTCTGTACAACAAAAGAAACATTAACCAAAACAGAGACAGCTCACTGATTGGGGAAAAAATTTGCACTCCACACAATGGATATGGGACTTATCACAAAGATATACAAATTTCTCACAAGACTCAAAAAAACAAAAATCTAGTCAAAAAATGGGCAGAAGAACTTAAAAAAACATTTCTTCAAAGAGGACTGGCTAACAGAAACATGAAAAAATGCTCAACACCCCTAGTAATCAAAACCACAATGAGAAACAACCTTACACCAGTAAGAATGCATGTATTAAAAAAAAACAGTTACAACAAGTATAGGCATGGAGACAAACGAATTCTACTATACTGCTGTTGGGAATGGCAAATTAATCCAACAGCTATGGAAAACTGTATGGAAGTTCCTCAGTCTACTAAAAGTGGAGCTACTATATGACCCAGTGATTCCACACCTAGGGATCTATTCAAAGGACAAAAAAACACTGATTGAAAAGAATACCCGCATCCCTATGTTTATTGCAGCATTATTTATAATTGGTAAGAACTGGAAAAACCCAAATGCCCGAAAATAGGTGACTGGATCAAGAATATGTGGTACATATACACAAAGGAAAACTGTTCAGCAATCAAAAAAGATAAACTAAAGACATTTGCAGCAACATGGATGGAGCTAGAAGGGATTATGCTCAGTGAGAAAAATCAGAAATAAAAGAAAATATCGGATAGTTTCACTTTTAGGAGAGATATAAGGGAACCAAATAAGGGACCAAGGAGAAGAACAGTAACAATAAAAAAAATCACAACACAACAAAAACAAAAAGACAAGGAGAAATCAGAGGTACTTTGTTGGGGTGGGGGCGGGAGAGGGACTGGGATGAGAGCAGTAAGAACACAAGGGCCTGTGATGGTGCACTGGTGAAATGGTGGTGGGAATTCCATGGGGACTACAATTCGATCATCCCTGAAATATTCGTAGGCTCCAAAATTATTTGTCTGTTATCATTATACATGAAAGGCAGCTTGAGTCAAATATGCTTCGTAAAAAGAAAAAAAAGATTATTTATGCATACAAGAACTAGGGTACAAGTACAGGCCAGAGTCACCAGAGACAGAGCTGGGTTCAGGACAGGTGGAAAGCCTGAAATACCCTGCTGAGTAGAGCAGACTGCTCCACAATGCTGCCCCTTAGCCCCTTGTGCCACCAGGGAGGCCCCCATCTGAGACTTTAAATGGGTCTCTTATAAACAAAGCATCAATGGCTGAATCTTTTTCACTCACATTGCTATTTTATGCCTTTTTATTGCTGAACTCAGAATATTCACATTTCGGGTGATTATTGATATGAACTACTGATTACTTGTCATTTTTAAAATTATTTTTCATTGTTTATTTTTCTTTTAGTTTCCTTGCCCATTTCTTTCTCTCTGCCATTTCTGGATGACTTTCCTTATAATTTCTATC
>JAGFMF010010125.1:0-11116 GCA_019455555.1 Galemys pyrenaicus
TAAGCTCAAGGAATTGGGCAATTATAACCAAAAGTAAACAAAAAAACTCAACAAGACCAAAAAGCCAGGATAAACCAAAGGGACCATGGGGGGGGGAGGAGATGGGGGCGGGCAAAGACGGGGATGAGGGCAGAGGGTGCACAAGGGACTGAGGTGATGGTGCACGGGTGAAATGGTGGTGGGTACTCCCTGGGGTCTACAAATGATGTCAAATATAATTAATAAACAAAAAAAGAATCTTGTTATAAAGAGTCCTTATATGGAAGGAAGTCACCAAAATAGGGACGAATGATGTCCTTATTTTTTTTTTTTTTTGGCTCCCAAAAGAAACAATCAAAAAATATTTAGGGGGGTGGGCCTCCCTGGTGGCACAAGGGGTTACACACTTCACTATGAAGCATCCACAGCCACTGCAGCAAGTTTGATCCCTGACCAGGGAGGTGACCCACATGGCACAGCAGAACTCTCATGTCTCGCCCGTTGCTCCCCTCAGCAGTGTATTTCAGTCCATCTGCCTATTCTGCTCCCCACTCTGTCTCTGGTGAATCTTCTCACCTGGCACACCTCTGGCCTGTACCCCAGTTCTTATATGCATAAATAAATAAAATCTTTAAAAAATATATTTAGGGATGGGGCAACACTGAGGGAATTTCAGAGCACAGTAATGAAGTTGAAACACCCTCTTGTGTACTACAGAGATCAACACAGATGGCTTTAAAATGGATATCAGATGTTCAAGCATCAGTTAACAGAATGTGGGTGGAAAGAGATGCACAAAGGTGGCAGTTGGTGGAGCATGGACATGACAAGGTTGCTGGATCAGCAAGGGCCTTGTGGAAATGGTATGGAGACACACATCCGTGGTTGAGGTGAAGCCCAAAGAAGAGGAACTGATATCCTCCACAAGTGATGAAAGCCCAGAAGATAAGTAACACATTCATTTTTGTCTCATTGATTTGTCAATTGGTGAGAGTGATACTGAACAACACTGGTCTCAGTTTCCCTCAGCCAATAAAAGGAAACAGGGTTTGATGAGAAAAAAAAAAGTAGCTTAATTTGTTGGACAAACTGAGGAGGGCAGCAGACTTATGTCTAAAAGACCACCATCCTGCTCTTTGGCAGAGTGCACTGTTATTTATACAAAGAAGTTAAGCATTCAGTTCTTTGATCCATTTTGAGTTGATTTTTGTGCATGGTGTAA
Source organism: Galemys pyrenaicus (assembly GCA_019455555.1). NCBI lineage: Eukaryota > Metazoa > Chordata > Mammalia > Eulipotyphla > Talpidae > Galemys > Galemys pyrenaicus. Next base: position 1,202 of record JAGFMF010010125.1, read on the forward strand.
GGTAGTGGTCTAGCTTCATTTTTTTTTTGCATGTGACAGTCCAGTTTTGCCAGCACCATTTATTAAATAAGCTGTCCTTATTCCATTGCATATTCTTTGCTCCTTTGTCAAAGAGCAGGGGTCCTTAAATGTGTGGTTTTACTTCTGGGCTTTCTATTCAGTTCCATTGGCCTGTGTGTCTGCTCCAGTAAGATGCTGCTTTAATTATTGCTTTGTAGTAAAGTTTGAAGTCTGTGAGTGTGATACCTCCATTCCAGTGCTTTTTAGTCAGGAGAGCTTTGACTAATTGAGGTTTATTGTATCTCCATGTGACATATGTAAATATTTGATCTATTTCCTTGAAGAATCTCATTGAGATCTTTATTGGAATTGCATTGAATCTGTAAATTGCTTTTGATAGGATGGCCATTTTGATAATATTGCTTCTTCCTATATATAAACAGGGGATAATTTTAGATTTCTTCGTGTCTTCTTCTATTTCTTTTAATAATGTTTTTATAATTTATCTAAATAGGTCTTCCACTTCTTATGTTAGGTTTATTTCCAAATATTTGACTTTTTTGGTTTAAATTACAAAAGGGATAATTTTCTTGATTTCTTTTACTTCAGATTGGTTGTTTGTATATAGGAAAGCTACTCACTTTGTGCATTGATTTGTAACCTGCTACTTGGCTAAACTGGTTGATTGTTTTATTTTTTTTAATTTATTTTTTAAATTTATATATATTTGACATCAATTGTAATCACCATGGATTCCCCATCACCATATCACCAGTGCACCATCACCTCAGTCCCCTGTGCTCCCGTCTGCCCTCAACCTCCCCCCTCTTCCCTCCCCAACAAGTGTCCCCAATTTGTCCTTGTCTTTCCATTTTTGGTTTTTGTGTCTTTCTTGTTATTATTATTATTGTTCTTATTCCTTTCCTTGATCTTTATTTGGTTCCCTTATGTTCCTCCTAGGGGAGGAACCATCTGGTATTTTTCTTTTGCCTTCTGACTTACTTCGCTGAGCATAATCCCTTCCAGTTCCATCCATGTTCCTATGAATGCGTCTAGTTTTTCTTTGTTGATTGCTGAATAGTATGCCATCGTGTATATGTACCACAGATCCACTCATCTGTTTTTGGGCATTTCGGTTGTTTCCAGGTCTTACCTATTGTAAGGAGTGCTGCTAAAAACATAGGGGTGCAGGTCTTCTTTTGAATCAGTGTGTTTGTGTCTTTTGGGTATATTCCTAGGAGTGGGATTGCTGGGTCATATGGAAATTCCATTCTTAGTAGATTGAGGACCTGCCATACTGCTTTCCATAATGGTTGGACCAGCTTGCATTCCCACCAGCAGTGTAAGAGAGTTCCTTTTTCTCCACATCCCCGCCAACATTTGTTGTTGCTACTTTTTTTGATAGGTGTCATTCTCACTGGTGTGAGGTGGTATCTCATGGTGGTTTTGATGTGCATTTCTCTGATGACAAGAGAAGTGGAGCATTTTCTCATATGCCTGTTGGCCATTTGCATGTCCTCTTTGGAGAATTGCTTTTTTAGCTCTTTTGCCCATTTTTTGACAAAGTGGTTGATTGTTTTAATTAGATTTTCTGTAGAACTTTTAGGGTTTTCCAAGTATATTATCATATCATCTGCAAACAGTGGTAGCTTTATTTCTTCTTTCCCTATTTGGATTCCTTGAATGTCTTCTTCCTGTCTTATTGCTCTGGCTATGACTTCCATTATTATATTGAATAGCAGGGGAGAGAGTGGGCATCCTTGTCTTGTTCCTGGTCTTAAAGTGAATGCTTTCAATTTTTCACCATTGAGGAGAATATTGACTTTGGTTTTGTTGTATATAGCTTTTATCATGTTGCGATATGAGCCTTCTAGTCCAAGGGTTTCAAGGGTCTTCATCATGAATGGATGTTGAACTTTGTCAAATGCCTTCTCTACATCAATTGATATGATCATATTGTTTTTTTTTTTCTTCTTTTTGTTGATGTGTTGGATTACATTGATTGATTTTCGGATGTTGAACCATCCTTGTGCCCATTGTTGGATCCTGTCAGCAAGAATTTTATTGACTTGAAACCATAAAACATATAGAAGAAAACATAGGTAAAATGCTACAAGACACACATCTCAGTAACGCCTTTAAGGATGCATTTCCCAAAGCAATAAAAATGAAAGGGAAGGTAAATAGTTGGGACTATATCAAATTAAAAAGCTTCTGCTGTTGGGCCTCCCTGGTGGTGCGGTGTGTTAAGCAACACACTCTGAGGCAAACCACAGCTACTGTAGTGCGAGTTCGATCCCTGCCGCCAGCCAGTGAGGGGACCCACATGGTGTAGCAGACCTCTCCTCCTTCGACCGCTGCTCTCCTCAGCAGTGTGTTTCAGTCACTCTGCCTGTTCTGCTCCCCACTCTGTCTCTGGTGAATCCTCTCACCGCCCTGGACTCTGGCCTGTACCCCAGCTCTTGTATGTATAAATAAATAAATCTTTAAAAAAATAAAAATAAATAAAAAGCTTCTGCACAGCAAAGGAAACATTAACCAAAACAAAGAGACACCTGACTGACTGGGAAAAATTTTTGCATCGCACACAACTGATAAGGGACTTATCGCAAAGATATACAAAGAACTCACAAGACTCAAGAAAAACAAAGTAAACAACCCAGTCAAAACATGGACAGAAGACCTTAAAAGACACTTCTCCAAAGAAGAGATGCAAATGGCTAACAGGCACATGAGAAAATGCTCAACATCCCTCATAATCAGGGAAATGCAAATTAAAACCACAGTGAGATGTCCCCTTACACCATTAAGAATGGCACATATTAAAAACAACAGCAACAACAAAAAACCAACAACAAATATTGGCCAGGATGTGGAGGTTCCTCAGTCTATGAAACATTGAGCTATATATGACCGAGCAATTCCACTCCTAAGGATCTACCCAAAGGACACAAAAAAACACTGATCCAAAAGAATACCTGTACCCCTATATTTATTGCAGCACTGTTTATGATTGATAAGACCTGGAAACAACCCAAATGCCCAAAAATAGGTGACTGGATCAAGAAGATGTGGTACATTTACACAATGGAATACTATTCAGCAATCAAAAAAAGATAAACTAGAGCCATTTGTAAAAACATGGATGGAGCTAGAAGGGATTATGCTCAGTGAAATAAGTCAGAAGGCAAGAGAAAAATATCAGATAGTTTCGCTTTTAGGAGGAATGTAAAGGGGAAAAAAAAAACCGCTCAAGGAAAAGTGCAATAACAATAAAAAAATTACAACACAAAAAGCCAAAGATAAATTAGAGGTACTTTGTGAGGGGTGGAGGAGAGGGACTGGCATGAAGGCAGAAAAACACAAGGGACTGAGGTGATGGTAATGGTGAAATGGTGGTGTGAATTCCATGGAGACTACAGTCGATTACAAATATACATAAATATATAAATTGATAATAAATAAATAAATCTTTAAAATATAAAGTAAAAACCTAAATTTAATATATATTTTTAAATTAAATAAACAAATTAAACAAAAGGGAGCTGGGCAAGTGTTGGCATATCCTTTAGATTCAGGCATACAGAGACTTCTGGTGGGTGCCTGCTTGCTTTGTTAACACCTGATGTTTAACTTCCTTGTTATCCTCTTAGGGCTATCCTTCGTTTTCCTTGAACTGTAAGAAGACAAACTTGTTAAATGCAACAGATAGGAATGCTTATCTGATAGGGCAGGAAGAGAGCCCTGTCCTGTTTCACTGCATCAAGAGTGGGGTGTTGAAGTCCTGCCTCAAATGTGATTTTTCCAAGGTTTATTTTCTGAGTTGATAGTACTTGGCTAATATATTTAGGTATTTCTTCCTTTGGTAAGTATATGTTGTTGATTGCTATGTCCTCCTGATGTATTGTTCTCTTCATCATTATAGTGTCCATCTTTGTCTATTGCTATCTTTTTTTAACTGGAAATCTATTTTGTCTGATATTAGTTTGGCTTTTCTTGTCTTCCTTTGGGTCCCATTCAGTGGTAGGATTGTTTTCTAACCTTTCATCGTGAACCTATGTTTATCTTTAGAGATAAGTTACTTGCCCTGAAGACTGCTAAAGGTTGGATTCTGTTTCCTAATCCAACCAGATACTTTTATCTTTTAATTGGTGAGTTTACTCCATTAGCATTTTGAGTAATCATTGATATATGGAAGTGTGTTTCAGCCATTTTGTCTTTAGTTTTGTGCTTGTATCTAATTATTTTTTCAGTTATTTCTGTGTTTCTCTATTTGGCTTATGTCGCACTGAGACCACACTGAGGGACATATGAAACATGGAGCAGGTTTGCAAGACAAGACTCTGATGCTTGAAGAACAGCCCCTTTGCTATTTGTTAGCAGAAAGTAAGAAACATGATTGATCATGGGACAATGGTATAAGGAACAGAAAAATTTAAGAGGAATATGTTTTTATTTATTTATTTTTTTTAAAGATTTATTTGTTTATGCATACAAGCACTGGGGTACAGGCCAGAGGTGTGGGGGGTGAGAGGATTCACTACAGACAGAGCAGGGAGCAGAACAGGGGAGCAGAACAGGCAGATCAACTGAAGTACACTGCTGAGGGGAGCAGCGGGCACAGCAGGAGAGGTCTGCTCCGCCATGTGGGCCCCCCACCCTGGCCGGCAGCAGGGATCGAACTCGTGCTGCAGTGGCTGCGGTTTACTTCACAGTGCGTTGCTTAACCCACTGCGCCACCAGGGAGGCCCCGAGAGAGGAATATGTTTTAAGGGAATGGGGGCATAGAAAATTTTAGGGAAACAGAAAGAGGAATGTTGACCCAAGATAAGCTTATATACAGAGCTTCTTGCATAAACAGTGGTGTTTACAGTTGTTTTCTATGGAAATATTCTCAGACCACAGTCTTTTAACCATATCAACAGCTTCCTAGGCGTCCACAGGCTTGTCTCCATTTTGTGGGCTATTGTCTTAAGGCAATCATGCAAGAATGTCCCATATGAGTCTAAATAATGCTCTGTTTAAGTTATTATGTTACATGTCCCTTAGAGTGGTCATGGGCTTAGATACTAGAGTTCATTTCAATATTTCTTGGAGAAAGTGATGTAGCTTTTGCAAAGTCCTTCAGTTTTTCTTTGTCTGAGAAGATATTCATTTCTCCCCCATGTTTAAAGAAGAGCTTTCAAGGATAGAATATTATTGGTAATCTACTTCTTTCCCCTTTCCAACTTCAATGTTCTTTCTTTGTCTTCAACTCTTGGAAATTTCACCACTATGTATCACATTCCTTTAGCTTCCTGGATGTGTATATTTCATTTGAAAATATTCTATTTTTTCTTTCAATAAGTCATCTGTTCTTTTATGTCTCTCTTCCCCTCCTGGGATACCCATTTTGCTTATATTGCCTTATCTCATGGTGCCAGAGTTCATGAAGTGTGTTTTTTTTTTTAACTTGATTTCACTTTTTGTTCTTCCAACTTGCTTCTTTACAAAATTATGTCTTCAAGTTTACTGATTTGCTCTTCCATTTGTTTATTCTACTTCTGTCATTTTCTACAATATTAATCATCTCTTCTTTTACTCTTTTATCATCCTTCAATACATTAATTTCGATCTTTATTGTAGCATTATTGATCTTCTGTTTGTTGACGTTGTTTTCCAAACAATAGCTCAATAAATTTGTTGGTCATTTTATTGCATTCCTTTGAACTGATTTTCTGTGTCTTCTTTTAGTTTCTTGAATTTATTTATGATAACAAACTTAAATTCTGTATCAGATAGGAGGAAAATATCTTCATCTTCATACATTTGTGTTTTAGTTCTGGATACATATTCTCTATATGTGGTGTTATATTTCCCCTTGAACTTTGGCAGCAATTCATTGTGTTAAATGTCCCCATATTATTTTCAGAACCACACTGCTGTGAGAGTTGCCTCTGTCGGGCATAGTACAACCCTTTATAAGCTGTATGAGCGCAATTAACACAGGGTGTCTAGAGTCACTATGTCAGGAAGGGCCCTGTATGACCTACACAGGTGTGCTGATTGGCTGGTTCTTGAGGCACTAGTGGTTAATTGGAGGGTTTGGAGCGATTCGAAATGGTTGCTGAGGATCACTCATGGCAGGTGTGTAACATAATGAAGTGTTTAGAGTCAGGGCGATTACTGGAAGATTGCTGAGGGCTGCTGGTGTAAAAAGTGAGATACTGCACAGCCAAGACTGGGTTATATGTGTGTTGCTAAAAAACTAGTGGCTCAGCCTGAGATTGAGAGCACATCCAGAGAAAGGAGTATTTTTCCTAAAAGTCCAATAAAAATCAAGTCCCCTTCTGGAAATTTCTATTATATATACCAGCATTATGAAGACATGGCTTCTCTATAAGCAGAAGGGTTTAATTTCTAGTCAGCTGCAGGCAGAAAGTTGCTATGGATGTAGACAGGGTCTGTTGAGCAGTTAATCTGAAGGTGAATTTTGATCCTTAAGCAGACTCTTACTGTGAATAAAGAGAGAAGGAAAGGTATTCTTAATAAAACTCTGAACATCCCCTCATGGGTAAATGTCCAACCTGAAGTAAGGCTGCTAAGTCCTAAAAGCTTGTCACAAGTTTAAGGTTCCTTCTGGCAAGGAACCAGAAGAAGGGGGTGAGACAGGCCCAGAGAGCCGGGACAGAAGGAGAGACTCAAGGTTCAAAATGTTCCACATAATCTAACATGAAGTCAATATAATGGCTGCCATTGCCTCTGTCAAGACCAGGAGTAGCCTCATCACATGTCTCACATAATGTGTCTCTTCGCAAGTACTTCTTTTGGGTGTCTCTACATATCTCCCCCTCCACATGTTTCATCTAAGTCCCTTCCTTTGTTCCACTTCCCTTTATATCCATCTTGTTACTTCCAGTAAAGGAGACCTGCAATATTTTTCTCTGGTCGTATGTGTTAACTGAAAATAAAATGTCAGTGATATACAAAGAGCTTGTCAGAAAATCAAAGTGAGAATTTGATCCTTGGAAACAGCCCAACAGATTTTACTCTGTGGGAAATGTCCCAATGGCCACGGGCTTGAATTTAGTTTGTATAGATAGGACAGGGAGTCATTAAGAATTTAATTATTCTTGATAGGAGGGATTTCTAGTTCTCAGTTGTCATTACTAAAAGATATGCCAATGATAGAGGAAGGTAAGGCAGGATTTGATCTCTTTCCTTCTAAAGAATGCACTGCAGAAATGCAAAGGCTGGATACCCATTGCTAAATCTTCCTTATCTGGATCCTTAGTCATCAGCATGTGAAAAGACTGGCTTTACCTTCAGCCTCAGATTCCTGCATAGGCTGCAGGGCAGAGACTGTTCAGACCTTAAATCTATGAAGATGACTTTGTTCTTTCCTGCTAGACTTAAGGGTGGGGGTGGAGAGGGGAGTCCTTGAAAATGTTTAAGATATGTTCACATAACTGACAGCTTGTTTACTCCTCATATTAGGAGTGCTATCACTATTTATAACGGGCCTGAATGGATTCTGCTCTCTTATATTCAGCATTATTATGTGGTTGAAGCAACAGACAAAAAAAAAATTGTTTTTATTTTTAGATCCATTAGTTCTAGTTGTAACAAGCTCATGTTTTCCTGTTCTTTATTGTGTTCCTGTACTTTTTATTATCTACTGTTTATATCAACTCAGCAAGCATGGTTATAACTATTAGTTTAAGCTTCTCCATAGGCATTTTGCTGGATTGAGACTTCTTTTGTCTTTTGTGTGTGTGTGTGTGTGTGTGTGTGCTCCAGCATTGTTCTTCTGTCTCTTCATTTTTAATATTTATGGGTTGTAATGGAGGATTCCTTTTCTTAAGAGATTGCCCATGTACCACTAAAAGAACTGGATATGAACTTTGGATTTTTATACAGGATATTTAGGTATCTATTATTTCACAGATTAATGAATGTCTTTGCATCCATTTAGATGGTCGGTGTACTGATCTCAGTAAGGGGTAATAGGTAAGAAGGAACAGGGGCAGTTGGGTACCAAAGGGTTGCCTCCAATGATCGCCAAGTGTTCAAGCTTCCTACAGTACAGTGGATACCCAGGTACCACTGTGATTCCCTCCCTCAGGACAAGTCCTCAGTCCATATGTCTCAAACAGTTTGTGCCAGCCTTCACCTCTAGGATGTGGTTGAGCAATATCTGTAGTGCTAGATGAAGACTACAATTAGATGGAGTTAAAATATAGGGATTATTCTCTTTGATTTTTTTTTTTTTAGTACAGAACCTAACTCTGGTACACTCAGTCCTACTGAGATTCAGGTCTTAAGCTCTTATTAGTGAGCATATTCAGTTACTCAGTTGTTATTTTGGTTATGGCCCTGGGTTGGGGTAAGGCAGGTGTTTTGTATACCAAAACCAAGGCTCTAAGCAACAGCCTTTTCTATAAGGAGACACGGATGAGCTGATCTGTCTTCCTCCACCTGTTTGGACTCTAATAGTTTTAGCTGAAGAGCTTCAGTCTCCAGCCAGTGATCATCACTCTGCACATTTACTCCAAGAGTTCTCCAGTGGTGCACCCTCTTTCCTGCATGACAACTCTATGCACCCTCTTCTCTAGTGAAGTGCCTGATCTCCAAAGTCCTTGATGTGTGACCATGTGGTCTGAATCAGCAACAGCAGAACAGCTCAGTACATTATCTGCCCCTCCCTCTTGTGGGTTGTACTGCACGTACTGCACCACATCTCCCTAAACACAGTTTAATTATAGATCTTCTTATCCCTTCCCATTGTACCATTGGTCATGATGTAGGTGATGGTTGTTTGCTTATATTTCAGGGGTTGTTGAATTTGTTTTACTGTAATTTGGTCATGGATATGAGTCCAGCATCTTCACTGTGCTGTCATATTGCCAGACTCCTCAAGATTTTATTTTTAAATTAGTCCATGGATCAGATAATCCACCTTGAACCTGGATAAGACTCCATTTAATTGACAGCACTTAAAGAATAGAAATTAAACAATGTTTTCAACAGTATGGATGGGAAGAAGTGTGAAAGAAAAAAAAAATCTTAGAATCTGGTGATAAAACCTAGAATGGTGTCAGCAAATTAAACCTTAAGCTTGAAATAGTAGTTCATACCATGTTCATTTTTTCCCCACAAAGCCTTTCTTCTGGAGTAATGTGCACAGCTACCAGGAAAGGTTGGTAGATTTGCATGATGGCTCCAATGCACTTTCCAGTTCATTATGAAAACAGCAATAGAATATTCAAGAGGGGCCTCCCTGGTGGCCTAGGGGTTAAGTCTCAGCACTACCACTGTGACTGCTTGAGGTTGACCCCCACCCCCCCACCCCCCTCCCTGGTCAGGGAGCTAATTGACATATGGCAGGCACAGCAGACCTCTCCCTTCGCACTCGCTTCTCCCCTCAGCAGTGTATTTCAGTGGATCCATCATTTCTGCTTCCCACTATGTCTCTGGTGAATCCTCTCAACCCCTGCACCTCAGGCCGACACCCAAGTTCATGTATGCACAAATAAATAAAATAAAAATAAGTAAATCTTATAATAGAAGAATATTCAAGAGGATGTATGCAGTCCCATACACTGAATCTCATTAGCATCCTCTTTGTGCCTGGCACTGGGCTTGTAAAGAATGCAAGTATATAGCCACTTCAAGGGAGGGTGAAAAGGAATATGTTTAATACACAAACACATGTTTGGGGTGGATTTTTATACAGCTAACACTGTTACACTGTGTTACTCAGAAAAGAAACTACCTAAGAAAAGTTGTCCATTTTGTGTGTGTGTGTGAGCTTAGAATGTAGTTTTGAATAATACTGAGACAGAATATCTTACACATAGGAAAGACTTACAGAAGTGACTAATCACTGGGCTGTAAATGCAACTAGGTTTCTGAGAAGAAAGAAAAACTAGGACT
>JAGFMF010010131.1:0-12894 GCA_019455555.1 Galemys pyrenaicus
AAAGCCGAGTGTTGGAGCGACGGCAGAGAAGTACTTCTGGGGATTGGCCATTACCCCGAAAGTGTATAGAATGGCAATCCCAAGAGTGAAGCATCCTGGCGTGAGGGGGGTTGGGGGTGGGGGTTGCAGTGGGTGGCTTGTGTCTGAGACCCCATCCAGAGAAGGCCAGGAAGCTTGATGGCTCCTGGCATGTGACGGCATATGCCGTGAGTGTTTCCCTCCTCACATGATCAGTGTCTTCAGCACCAGAAATAGTGGGTCCTCTGCTGGTGCCATAATCTTACCTTTTGCCCCTAGGCTGGTGACAGCATGGCTGTATTTGTATTCTGTTGTGTTTTGTTACATTGCTGTATGCAATTGTATCCTTTACTTTTGTGGGTCATGGCTGCAGTGTTCACACTCGCCCAGGGAAACTTATGTATACTTTGTATGGCAGAAAACCGTGAGCGGGTGGATTGTAGGGTAAATGAAAAAGTGACCAGGCTTTTCCGCCCTCCCACCATGGTGCTGATGGTGGACACATGAGATCCTGCATGAATGTGTATTTGGGCACGCACAGGTGGGGGCATGTGGGATGAGACACGGGCATATAAGGGCAGTGTCACAAGGACACCAGTAGGAAGAGCATAAGCAGAAGAGAGAGAATAGAGAGAGAGGGAGAAAGGCAGAAGCAGCAACAGTAGCAGAGGCACAAGAGGCTAGAGCACCCAGAGAATGAAGATGCGCTGGGGGCTGGGAGGCCCTGCCAGCCTCCTGGCCCCCCAGAACCTCCTGCCTGCCATGTACCTGGTCGCCTCTGATATAATGATGCAATAAAAGCCTGAAAAAGCCACCAAGGGCTCAAGGACTCCTCCTTGACTGTCTGTTCAGACTCATCGAGAACTTGCCCTGTGCCTTGCTAGTACCATACTTCTGGACAACTCTTTCCAGCAAGCTTTACTTTTTCTCTGGCAATCTTGGGCTAATAATAGTTACTCTCTGCAGAAACTCTCTGGTCTGAATTCATTTGCCTCCCCCAGTCACCACCCTCCCGGGCCATTTTACTCCATAGCTTATGACCTGGTTTATTCCCACATCCACAATAAACTCCAGTGCTCTCCTGCAAGGGTGTATGATTTTCAAACATGTGTTTCTGAAACTGCAGCCTGCTGCTCTTGTTTGTCTGAGGTCTTCTCACCCACAGCCCCTTGAGGCCCTGAGATCCTGTTTGTGCTAGTTAATATATAAAGTGGCCCTAAAGTAGGTTTTAATTAATTCAGCTGTTTAGCTCATTGAACTAAAAAATATCAAATTAAAAGGTTTCTTTTTAGCCTAGTGCTTTGTTTTCACTGTTTTCCACTTTATCAGCTATTGGGGCCAAAGCATATGATTTCCCCAATGTTGTTATTTAATTGAATGATGAATGTGCCAGCAAACCTGATGAACACTAGTCGTTAGAAGCAGCGTGAAAACACCAAGATGGTATGTCATTGTAAGAATCTGTCCATCCCTCCATTCTCTGGAGGCTTCTCTCTGGAGCTTTCTCTTTCCCTACTGCAGAGCTGACCCATCTGTCCCAGACTCTGCAGAGGAACCCACACAGTCACCATTAAAGTCATATTCTTTTCTAAAATCAACATGTGAAAATTTCTAAAACTGACCAGCTGACAATTTTTTTTTCTCACCATTGAGGAGTTTTTGTATATATCACTTCCCAGCAAGAACACCTCATCATGACATTAAGAGTACCATACATCCCGCAAACATCCCTATCTGATACACGAACTCCCCTTAGTCTCTGGACACAGTCTCTCCCAAATCTTGCTGTTTTATGGGGCTGCAAATGTCTGCTTTGCGCTCAGACATTTACTGAATATTGGCTCTGTGTCAGAGTGGTGGTTGTGGCAGACTGTAACCCTGATCATTATGCTTGCACTCGTCCTTGTGTTTATGCCTTTTGCTATGTGATTCTGTGACTCCGGTTGTGGTATCCATTTCCCTCCTACTTAAATCCAGGACATTTTGCTTTTGATTGACTGAACATAATGCAATAGAAGGGAAGGTGAGGGGTTCCCAGGCCAGGCCCTCAAGGCTCTGCACCCTTCTGCTTTCTGCAGGCTTGCCTCATTATGTGAACAAGCTGAGACCAGCCCACTGGAGCCATGTAAAGATGAGCTCAAGTAGCAAGTTCATCAAATATATGAGAGAAATCAGCCATGATTAGAGAAGCATCAGCTGAATTTCCAGCTAACTCTGTGGCCACATGAGGAGAGCCATCCTAGTTGAATCAAGCCTCCTGGCTAACTTGCAGGCCCATGAATTGATCAAATACTTGCTGTTATAAGCCACTAAGTTTTTTTATACAATAATTACTAAATGATAAGTGGCTTTAAATTTAGTAAGGGGCCTCCCTGGTGGTGCAGTGGGTTGAGTACCACACTGTGAAGCATCCGTGGCATAGCAGCATGAGTTCAATCTCCGACCAGGGAGGGGACCCACATGGTGCAGCAGAGAGCCTGCCTTGCCCACTGCTCCCCTCAGCAGTGTACTTCAGTCAGTCTGCCTGTTCTGCTCCCCACTCTGTGTCTGGTGAATCCTCTCACCTTCTACAACTCAAGCCTGTACCCCAGCTAAAGATAAATAAATCTTTAAAAAAAATTTTAGTAAAGATGTAAGTAAGGGTGATATGATAGACTGGATGTTTGTGTCCCTCACCCTCCCTCCATAGCTGACATTGAAATCCTAAGCCCCACTGTGGCTATATTTGGAAATGGAGTTTCTAAGGAAATAATGAAGTTTAAATTAGGTCATAAGGTTGAGGTCCTGATCTAATAAATTAGTGCCCTTCTAAGAAGAGATGCAGAAGAGATACATGAGTGCAAAGTGAAAAGGAAGTGACAAGCCAGGAAGCAAGCTCTCATCAGGAAGCAATTCAGCTGAAACCTTGGCCTTGAACTTCCTACCTTTAGAAAGGAGAAAGTTCTGTGGAATTTTGTCATGGCACCCCTAGCAGATTAATTCAGATGGGACTTATGAGGGACTCTGCTGTGTATAGAAATATATGTAGGGATGGAAAAAGTGAGAAAACTCTAAAGGACACCACCTTTACAACTGCAGACTACTGCTTAAAAAGCAATGTGGCTTGTATTGGAAAATTACAGATTAGAGGTCAAGTCTCAACTTCCAAGTCATAGATGGTCCAGTAAGTGTGAATGTGACACTCATCCCCATTTTCTAAGACGACCCCAGTTGTAACATGGATATTCCAAGAATACCAGTACTCATAGTACTGGGGAATCTGCCACAGTTGGTTGCTCTAGGTCCAATAGGACAGGCAAATAACTGAATAAAGAATTTTACTGTGATGTGCACATATGCTGAGATTGGGAGTTGTAGCACTATTAATAGTAGTAGTACAGCTAGTAGCAAAATCCTGCCTGGCATATAGTGAATGCTTCTTATATGCTATGTGTTTTGTCAAGTGCTCAAGCCAGAGTTCCTTATCACTAGTTACATCTTCTCTGTAATAAAACCATCTTATTTCATGACAAAACATGAAATTTCAGAGACTGTCACCAACTTTCCCAAGATCACAGAGCTGATAAGTAGCAGAACTCAATCCAGTCTCAGGCTGACTCTAAAACTTGTTTTCTAAGACATTAAACTGAATTCTATCCCAACACATACATATTTATATCAAAGCAAAGAAGAAGGCTGTAGGAAAGCATGATGGGTGTAGATGCACTTCAGATTTGGTCATTCAAAGGTGGCTTCCTGGAAGAAGTGATACTGGAAATGAATCATAGAAGGTAAGTAGAAGTTTTTCAGAAGTTAAGGGAAATGAGACATTCATGTGGAGAAAACAGCTTTGAAAAAAAAGCACAGAGGCATAAACCACATAGACTATCTGGGAAGGAACAGGCTGATCACTTTTGCTACAGTATAACAGGTTTGTTTGAAATGAGCTGGAGGCTGGAGTTTTAGTAGTTACATAGCTAACCAGATCCAATGAGAGATAGGCCTCCTTCCTTCCATTTCAAAACATTTATACAATGAAAACAATTAATCCTCTTTGTTGTAGAACATTTTCCATGTGACAAACTGATTTGAGAAATAACATCACTGCACTTGCAAATCCGGAACAAAAACATTGTAGTATCACATACTAAGAACCTGAGGCTAACAAAAAGGGAGAGAAAGAGAGAGAACCCACCTTATGAAAATCATTGGCAAATGTGCTAAGTAGCTGTTTTCCAATGCAAATAGTAAAGTGAATGAAATAAAGTCACCATTTAGCAATTGCATAATGTTTTTTTTTTAAACCAGGGCTGTCAACACCGTGTAGACCTTTTAGCAAAAAGGCTAAATATGTTTGATTGGCATATACGCAAGACATGTGAACAAATTAAAGAGCCAATCAAAATGTCTGGTCCAATTTTTCTCGCTACATTGAATATATTTCTTTTTCTAGCTGGTTTAGGATTAATTCATTTATTCCTTCACTGAAAGAGATTTATCAAGCACCTGGTACTAAAGGGTATTGTCCTTGGTGCTGAAAACAAATTTGGGGGATATTTCAATCGATATGCTGCATCCTGATGGGTAAGTGGACATGCAGATAATTAGAAAATAATGGAGCACAAGTTAAAACAGAGCATTGAGAAAGTTCCCCTTAGTCTGCCCAGGAGAATCAGGTAAGGTTCTAAAGAACCTTTGTCCTGACTGTTGATAAAAAGAGTTTTCCAGAAAGATGTAAAAATAATAATAGCCCTACCATTTGTTGAGCACATAAGTATCATTTAAAGCAATAAAACCTTTATATACACTGTGAAATTTAATTAACACCACAGCTTTATGAGGTAGATATTATTCTAACTGTAAAGTAGAAAGCAAAAACTGAACCTCAAGAACTTCAAGAATGAGCAACTAAGAAGAGAACCAGGATTTGGCTCTGTATCTGCTTGACCCCAGAGTTAGTATTCTTGACCTTATACTGCATGCTTTCCCACTTGGGAAAGGTATTTCAGGGAAGCAGGGGCAAAGCACAGGCAAAGGCACACAAGATGGAACTGGTACAGCATGTTCATACAATTGTCAGCAAAATTCAGAGTAGAAGTACAGGCTGTGATGGGAAATGTTGAAAGATGATTGTTAAGACACATCTTGGAGCACTTGGTGTGTCGTGAGAAATGGTCTGGATTTTATCCTTAACACAAAAATAGTTCAACAGGAAAAGATAACAGCAAAAGATTTTCCCTGATCAATATTTTCTTTCTGAGTTGAGAAAACATGTTGCAATTAATGTTTAGGTCATTCCTACTGCCAGGATGACGATGAACAAAATCAGAACCTGGTCTAAAAGACTTATGCTAGAGAAGCTGTGTTGCTATAGAGGATTCAGTACTTATTTAGTTTTTTAAATTCCAGTTGTTTTTTAGCACCTATCCTGTGCCAGATCTTATGCTGATATACAGAATTGTGGTGAGCATAACAAACACAGTCTTTGTTCTCATGGATCGTCCATGTGAATGAGGTAGAAAATAAATAATGACCAGATAGTTATTCATAATCTGAGGTAAGTTCTATGCAGGGGAAAATGCTATGAAGGGTTAAGTATAGGGAACCCTTTGTCCAAGGAAATGTCATTTAATGTGAGTTCTGAAAATAAAGTCCTTGACATTAATAAGGTGAAGTTAGGGAAAATAATAGGTAGGAAGAGAGAATCATTTTGCAATGGTACGATGAAGGGAGTTTTCATGGCTTTATGGAGAAACAGAAGCCTAGAGCAAAGAGAGCAATATGGGGCATACTGGAGATGAGGCCAAAGAAAGCAGGCGGAAGCCAAATCACGCGAGATCTCCTAACACATGATAAAGATGCTGGTCTGGGATCTGGAGCCTTATAAAAACTTCTCGAGAGTTATTTCCACATTTAAGATTTGTCCTCAAAAAGAAACATCTTCACTGTCTGACACAGTTATCTACATAACTTCTAGGCTCTCTCCCTTTTGTCCTAGTTGCTTAAAAAAAGCAGAGTTAAAATTATTTTAGACATTCCATTCAAGTCGATATGGTGATATGTGGGTCTCTTCTATTCTTCCAGAAATTTTCCCTGAAGTGATATTGATTTTTCACATTCAGAAATTCAGTCTAATGAAATAACTTATTCTGAAGATCATGTTGCACCTGCTCTTTGCTTTGTGAGTTTTACAATGGATTTTAGCCAAAGCATGAGTAGACAATTGCTAGAAATAACTCATACATCTATTCCAAGCAAACAAATGGAGAGGAAAGGGAAGATTAATTCAAGGAAGTGAGATAAGACACATTTAAATTGCTACAGTCATTCTAAAATAATACTTCCATTGCTTAGGACTTTAATGTTTAAAAAATATTCTAAATGCTTTCTCAAATTTTGCTCTCACAGTAATTAATGATTCTCTCCATTTTTTTTTTGAATGAGGAAACTGAGACAACTAGAGATTAAAATAACTTGTGATCTCATTGCCTGTTACAGTAAAACTGGTATTCACAATCTGGTCTATGACTCCAAGATCAATGCTCTTCACTCTATACCTCATTGCCTGCAATAAGAAATGATGCTCTGTCCCTAGGGAAGATCACCAGAGCACACACAGTGAGTGTACAATCCTTTTGGCATTTCACAGTTAGTCTACCCTACAAAGTAGCTGTGATCTCCTGGCCCCAGAACCTACCTACTCCTTCCCTCCTGCTGGGTTAAGCATCACCTTACTGTGTGGCTCAATAAAGGAATCCCTGGGAAATTAATGTCCTTGTTACCACCATTGGTGCTTAATGACCCTGAAGTTTCCCATGGAGTATATTCTCTCTGAGCCAGTTAATGAACCACTTCTTCATTCTCTGGTTCCAATGTAAGCCTCTTACAGCAGCATCCCATTTTGGAGCCCCAAAACAACAGACTGAATACCCACTAAGTGTGAATTACTGTGCTGTATGCATTCCCTCGTTGACAACTCCTTTAATCAGAAAATAATCCTGAAGGGCAGTCATTACTATCCCCATTTTACAGATGAGTAAAGTGAGTCATAGAAAAGTTAGGAAACATGAAAAGAGCACACAGTTAGTAAATAGCAGAGCTAGGAGTTGAACCTATGGAAATGGACTGGAAGGCTCACATACAGAACCACCAAAGTACTAACATTCTCAGGCATACTGCCTAAAGCCCTGACACTGGGCTTGTCTGGTTGGTTGGTTTGGGCTAGGCTACACAGTCTTACTATTATACATCGATCGCCTCTTCATCCAGGGTTACAGTAGTACCATATTTCCCTCTCTTGAAACTTCCTGAAATTAAGAAATTTCAGCTGGTAGGCAAAAACTTAAGCCCATTCCATCTTACATTAATGGAGTACAACAATAAAAGCTCAAGGTTTTTATTTCCTCTCATCTATCCCCAAATTAGGAAGAAAATATCACCATAAAGATCAAAGTGAGTCAGAGTACATTTCATTGGAATTATTCCTAAATTTTGGTGACTCAAGTTCCATTCAGGTAAACATCAGTCAGTTGTTGAAAACTTTTAGTTAAATAAGATTAACAAAGGGGGCCTCCTTGGTGGCATAGGGGTTAGTCTCAGAGTTCTCAGGCTACCACCACTGAAGCTGGTATTAGTTTGATCCACAGTCAGGGAACTAACCCACATGGCACAGCAGACCTCTCCTGCCTCACTCATGCTCCTCTTAGCAGTGCATTTCAGTAGATCTGCCTGTTTTGCTCCCTACTCTGTCCTGGTAAATCCTGCCACCCCCTGCACCCCAGTTCTTGTATGAATAAACAGAAGGCGGTGGAGTTATTGGTTATCCAGATCCAGATCCCTATATTATTCTAAGGGCCTTATATTTGTAACTCTACCTTAGTTTGGTGCACACTCTACCCTTCACACCATAGAATCATTCTGAAATGCAAAACACATCACTTTAAACATTTCAGTGTCTCATGATGGTCTACAGAAAACAAGACTTGCCCAATCTGCTTCCACTTACCTTTCAAGTTTTATTTTCCTTTGCCTCCTGTCAAATAAGCCTTGCCCTAATAGTGCCATATTCTACATGCCATGCCATGCCATGAAATCCCTTGGACCTTTGCTTCAACTGTCCTTTCTTCCAGGTCAGTAGCTCTTACTCATGAACCATCTGAGCTACATGACTTCTCAAGCCTCTGCTTGTAACATGTAGGGTAAATGTAAAAATTATCAGGCTTTTCCTCCCTCCTGTAATTGGTGGACACCTGAGGTCCAGCATGCATGCATAAGTGGGCATGCACAAGTGGGTGCACCTGGATTGAGACGTGGGGCATATAAGGGTGGCGTCACAAGGACACCAGTAGAAGAGAGAAGAGAGACAGAGGCAGAGAAAAGAAGCAGCAGTAGAAGCAGGAAAGAGAGGCTAGAGAGCCTAGAGAGTAAAGATGTGCTCGGGGCTAGGAGGCCTGCCAGACTCCTGGCCCTTTGGGCCACCTCCCTCCCTGCCTGGTGTGTACCTGGTCACCTCTAATATAACGATGCATTAAAAGCATAAAAGGCTGCCAAAGGCTTAGGACTCCTCCTTGACCAGTCAACTCAGAATCATCGAGAACTTACTCTGTATCCTTGCTGACACTACAAATGGCATAGCCGGCAGGATGGTTCAATGCAGATGGGTGTGGAGCCCTTCGAAGACTTCAGAAGGGACTGAGAGGTGGCAGACCATGAGCTTGTGACAATGCTGGAAGGCCCATGGCAGCACAGGAGGTGGCCAAAGTCCAGGAGTTGCGGGAAGAGCCAAAGATGCTGCAGGAGCACAGGAGGTGGAAAGGTCCAGAAGCTATGGAACAAAACTTGAGTGGAGGAGGTGACACCTGCAAGAACCATCCCATGACCCCTGAGGCAGCAGACTCCTTGGAGAAGGGGAGCATGATTTGGAGCTCACCAGTGCTCCACAAGTAATGGATTTGGACTGACAATCCCACCAGAAGGTTGGGAATTATTCAGGTTGATGTTAAGTTTATGGGACCCTGGAGTGGACTGGATTTGTAAAGCCCAGGAGCTGGATATAGAGGCATGGCCAGTGGGCCTTGGTGGACAAAACCAGCCTTTGTACTGCCCAGCACTACAGGGCTACATTCCAGAGAGGCAATGGCCAGAGTAGGGAAGGGGCAGGTGTGAGAAGAGCCCAAGCTTGGCTGAGGGAGGAAGCCCTCGCCAAGTTCTCTGCAGCCAGGCAGAGGAGAGGCATCAAAAAGCCTTAGAGAAGGCAAAAGCTGGTGCTGAGACTGGGAAGCCCTGAGTGGCTGGTAAGCAGCCTAAGTCTGTTAAAGAAGGCCAATGAGTCTCTTAAAAAATCACCTGTGGGTGATGTCTTGTTTTTCTGAGTGAGGGTGAAGAGTGGAGGAACCCTCCTTGGGGGATAGAAGGGGAACGTGGCTTGTGGTGGAGGCCACAGATGAAGAGGGGACCCAAGAGAGGCCACATGTGGAGCTTATATCCATGGCCCCTTGACCCATGTGTGTGTGCACAGGGTGGACTTTAGTGCAGGGGTCTGCATGTCACATTGGTGGCTATGAAAGCCAAGTGTTGAAGTGACGGCAGAGAGTACCTCTGGGGACTGGGTGATTACCCCCAAAGAGTATAGTATTGCAATCCCAAGAGAGAACATCCTGGGGGTGGATGCAGTGGGGGGCTTGTGGCTGAGACCAAAGCCAGAGAAGGTCAGGAAACATAATGACTCCTCGTGTGAGACAGCAGATGCCGTGAATGGTTCCCTCCTCATATGATCAGTGCTTTCTGTAGCAGACATGGTGGATCATCTGCTGGTGCCAATAATCTTGTCTTTTGGCCCTAGGTTGGTGCCCTGCATGGGCATATTTGTATTTATTTGTATTTTGTTGCATTGCTAAATTGTGTTGTTTACTTTTATGGGTCATGGCAGCAATGTTCATATTTGTCCAGGGAAACATACGTATATTTTGTATGGTGGGAAACCCTGAGGGGGTGGATTATAGGGTAAATGGAAAATTTATCAGGATTTTCCGCCCTCCCGTCATTGGTGGACACCTGAGGTCCTGCACGCATGCCTAAGTGGGCATGTGCACGTGAGTGCACCTGGCTGAGACACGGGGCATAGAAGGGCAGGGTCACGAGGAGCCAGCAGAAGGAAGAGAAGAGGGGGCAGAGGCAGAGAGAAGAGAAGAAGCAGCAGTAGAAGCAGGGAAGAGAAGCTAGAAAGCCCAGAGAGTGAAGATGTGCCCCAGCCCTACTGCCTGCCATGCACCTGGTCACCCCTTATATAATGATGCAATGAAAGTGTAAAAAGCCATCGAGGGCTCCCGGACTCCTCCTTGACCCATCTGCTCGGAATCATTGAGAACTTGCTCTGTGCCCTTGCTGGCACCACAAACAACTGTCCATATTGTGTCCTTCCATAATACCCTTTTTATACCCTTTGCTCATCACTGGCTGAATCATCTTTAAGTCATAAGGAACATCAGCCTGTAGAGACTACAGTGACGGTTAATAGTTGGTAAAGGAGACTCAGACAGACAAATGAGGGAGGATGGGCATACCAGGAGAGTGTGGCAAAAAAAAAAGTCAAAAGAAAAAGGAGTTTTAAGAAAGATGGGACTACAGAGAGAACTCGCAAACCCAAAACTAAAACCCAACCAACCTAATTCAAAAATGGGTAAAGAACTTGAATAGCATTTTCTCCAAAAAAGATATACAAATGACTAACAAGCACACCAAAAGATGTTCAACCTCCATCATTAAGAAAATGAAAATCAAAACTATAATGAGATATTACCCATTTGGATGACTACTATGAAAAGAACAGAAAATAAGTGGTAAGGAAGTGGTGTACCTACAACCGTTGGTAGGACTGGAGAATGGTGTAGCTGTATGACAATTCCTTAAAAAATTAAAAATACAATTATTACATGAACAGAAAGTCCACTTCTGGGTATCCCCCTAAAAATAACTGAAAGGAGAGGTTTGAGATAGCTGTACACTAACTTTCATTGCAACATTATTCATAATAGCTAAAACATGGAAGCAGCCAACGTGTTCATCAGTGGATTAATGGATAAATGAAATATGGCACACACATCCAATGGAATATTACTCAGCCTTAAGACAGAAGAAAATTCTGAAAGATGCTAGACACAGATGATCCCTGAAGACTTTATGCTAAGTGAAATAAATCAGTTACAAGGAGACAAATAGAGTATGATTTCCAGTATAAAAAGTATCTAGAGAATGTAACTACAGTGAACAAAATCATAGGAAAAGAAAGTGGAACATGATAGCCAGGGATTAAGAGAAGAGGAGAACGGGGAGTTTAGTGAGAATGGAACTTCAATTTTACAAGAGGAAGAGCTATGGGGATGTATAGTTGTGATGACTGTATGTATGATGAGTGTATTTAATACCACAAACTGTACACTTAATGGTGACGATAGTAGATATTGTTACGTATAATTTGCCAAATAAAAAATTATGAAAAAAGTATTTTCCTGTATAAAATTCTGGCCAGATATCTGATGAATGAGCACTGTAAGTGACCACTGAGTTGAATAAGGCAGAAATTTGGTGATTTCAGAAAAAGCTTTTTGAGTTTGTTGCATAATGAATAAGCACACTGATTTCTCTCTTGTGTTTAATTCTTACTTATGAGCTTGCTGAAGCTTTCAGAAGTAACAGGCTTACAGGAGCATAGAACATATTTGCAATATTTTTTTAAAAAATGATTATGTCTGGGACCTCTCTGGTGGCACAAGGGTTGAGCGCCAGACTGTGGAGCTTCTGCAGCCACTGCAGTACAAGTTCAATTTCCAGACAGAGAGGGGACCCACATGGTGCAGCAGACCTCTCCTGCCTCACCCGCTGCTCCCCTCAGCAGTGCATTTCAGTCCCTCTACATGTTCTGCTCCCTGCTCTGTCTCTGGTGAATCCTCTCACCTCCCCCCATCCCTCACCCCCCTTTCTGGCTGGTGCCCAGCTCTTATATGTATAAATAAATAAAATCTTTTAAAAAAGGATTATGTCTTATGTTGAAGCATGGATAAAGTTGTGACTGATAAGCAGATTCAAAGTAACTGCTCTTGGGTCAGGGCACTGTGGCATCAGTGTAATTCCTGGGATTTCTACCAATACTGAGTAAGCCATCCTGTAAACCTAATCACACAATGTAGGGAGTCAGAGTTGGGGTTTTCCTCCTGGCTATAGGATTTGGGGCCTGGGTAGGTTTCAGGGAGCCTCTGTCAGAGAAGCACAGGCATCAAAGACCATTTGAAGAGAGGGAAGCCCTCCACCCCTTTACCTCCATTCCCCTGATACAGCTACAGAAGTGCACCTCATTGAGATCTCACACTTATGTAGGAGGTTGATGTGGTCAGAGGTGACCTGCACATGAATATACTCTACCATGTCTCTGTGGGTGTCTGTATCAGTGTGTTTCTCCCTAGAACTGGGTTTGATTCCTCAGGCCGGTAGCTATGCTTTGCCTGTGCTAGGATGCAATGAAATCAGAAAGGAGAGAGAAAAAGTCAATGGAGCCAAATATTTAAATCAAGTACACAACAACCACAATCTGTGCATCTTTCCCAGCGGGGACTTCTGTGCATGGCTTTTTACATACAGGGAGAAACGCAAACATTCACACTTCCTGAAAGCAGATTCTTGTAACACTCAAAGCTTGAGAGTTTCCTTTTAGATTGTGGGTGGTTTTTAAAAAGGGATTGAAAATGGAGTTTTACATCCTCTTCAAATGGATTTCTAAGGAGTATAACTCCCACAATCCTGGCCAGTCCATTTTCATATAGATCTGTGATATTCTCTCTCTCTCTCTCTCTCTCTCTCTCTCTCTCTCTCTCTCTCTCTCTCTCTCTCTCTCTCTCTCTCTCT
>JAGFMF010010133.1:0-14745 GCA_019455555.1 Galemys pyrenaicus
TTGACTCCTCATTTTTAGTTTCTGTGTCTTTATTGCTGTTATTGTTATTATTAATATTGTTCTTATTCCTTTCCTTGATCCTCCTTTGGTTCCCTTATGCTTAGCGAAGCAAGTCAGAAGGCAAAAGAAAAATACCAGATGGTTCCTCCCTTAGGAGGAACATAAGGGAATTAAAAGTGTTATTTTAAAAAAGCATGATGAAGTTCAATTTGATGAACTTCAATTTTCAATACCTTCTTCCTGAGTGTAGTGTCTGTGCTTTTGTAAGAAACCTTTGCTTAACCCATGATCACAGGATTTTATGTGTTCTAAAATTTTCATAATTTGAGAATTCATGTTAAGAGTATTATCTATTTTAATACTTAAATACTCTACATTTTTACACTAATGTACGATTTGGCTAAAAGTTCACATTGTTGACTTGGGTATTCAGTTCCTCCACTTCCTTTGCAGAAAGACTGTATTTCCTTCACTGAATTGCCCTTTTACCTTGGTGAGGTATCGGTTTCTACACATTATGATCAATTTATAAACTCTGTTCTGTTCCATTGACTTATTTTGTCATCTTTATTCTCACATAAGTCTGAATTGGTTTCAACAGTTTTATAATCAGGTCTAACATATATATTCATTTCGTCCTCTTGTCATGGCTGCTTTTGCTTCTAGTTGTTTGCATCTCCTTAAAACGATTTAGATTCAGGGTATCAATTTCCACCAAAAAAAAAAATAGAAAAATAAAAACATTTTAGAATTTTGATGGGATTGAAATGCTTCTTATTTGTAATTTTAATTCAGTCAATATTCATTTTTATATTTACCAATATGATTATTTCCACTGAATAATTGTGAATTTTCAAATTTTCTCATATAATCATTAACATATATAGAGAATTACTCTTGGGACTTCCACTAGTATGTCTGCTGGCATTTTTTAGTTGTGTCTTTCTGTAAATATCAGTATTTCACCTTCATTATGGAAGAATAAGTTTCAGGTTGTTTCTGTTAATATTGTAGTTTAACTATATAAAGATATCATTCCTTTGTATTTAATTTCATTTATTCTTATGTTGCTGGTATTGTTCATAAGCTAATTCTTGTAGCTTAGTTGTATGATGATTGGGTATATAGAGTTACCAAACACTTTTGAACCTCACCTCTTCCTTGAAAATTTGGTTGAGTTCATTCTTCTAGCAACCAGGAAGTTTTACAAATCATCTCATACCTCTGCACACCGGACAACCCCTAAGTGATGAATTTGAGGAAGAGTTCCTAGTAAATATTTGATAATAATGTAAAAAGAGAAGAGAATTTTTAGTTACGGAATAAGTAGAACAGAAAATTTGGGAAGAAAGAAAAAAACAATTAGGAAAATTCAGAGCATTTCTTTTTCCAGAATAATTACATTCATTTTATATAGAGACATCAGAAGTATTTATCTCTGTATTTATCTGGATGTATCACATATATACGTGTATATATATGTACATGTTGTGTGTGCACTTTTTGTATATTGCAAATAACACATATATAACCTATAAAATGCATACTCCCCAATTTATATAATTTTACTCACACACACAAACATCACCATTACTTTTCCACTCAGAAAATTATAATTAAATTTTGTTGTATTTTCTCAGCCCTTTCTCTTTGTTTTACTCTCTAGTTGCATAGGCTAAGTGTATAAATTTGAACTGTATAGCCTGATGAATTTTTACATGAACAAATGACAGTTTAACTACCACCAGGATAATATACAGAAGATTTCTTGCACCTTAGAACTCTATTATTAAATAAAACACACTCACTAAAAAGAAAAGAAAGGCTGGTTTTCATGGAGTTGGGACAGCATGAGTTTATATCCTCATTCTTGCCACTTCACATTCTCACTCATCCCCAACCCCAAGCACTGTACATGTGGGCTTGTTGATGTGACTTTCAAAATTTTCTTCTTAGTGAATGTTTGCACTTATGCATTAGGTATTACAAGAATTGCTAAGAATCATTGAAAGTCAGTCTAAGTAAAGATAACTAGTGTCTATCTGCAGAGAAGGAAACGGAAGAAGGCAATTTCCCTGACCTGTACATTCAACCCAGATTCAACTGGATACTCAGAATATCATTCAAGGTGTAATAAATTCCTTGTTCTTCTGACTGTGTTATTATTAATGCATTTAGAGCGAGTCTTTTGATATTAGGAATTTAGCCTGATTAACAACTGTTTCCAAGGCACGTTTCATGTCCCTGTTTCTCAGGCTGTAGATAAAGGGATTCAGCATGGGAGTGACTATCATATACATCACAGAGGCAATTATGTTTTTATTATTGGAGGTGGAAGATGAGGAGAAAAAGTAAACTTCTGCAATGGTCCCATAGTATAAAAACACAACGAGGAGGTGGGAGCCACAGGTAGAAAGGACTTTGAAGAATTTCTTAGCAGAGGGGTCTCTCAGGACCGTTGTCCAAATCCGGATATAGGACCCCAAGATACCACTCAAAGGCACTATGATAATCATACCTCCCTCAACAAAGATGACCAACTCATTAAGTGAGACGTCTGAGCAGCTCATCTTCAGGAGTGTAGAGAGATCACAGAAGAAGTGGGGGATGGTATTGTCACCACAGAAGGACAGTCGGGTAAAGAGGAGCGTGTTCAGCAGAGAGTGGAAAAGGCAGAAGAACCAGGACCCAGCTACTAAGGAGACACACAGCTCCTGCCTCATGACGGTGGTGTAGTGGAGAGGCTGACAGATGGCCACGTACCTGTCATAGGCCATCACTGCAAGAAGGAAATTGTCAAGACAACCAAACAATATGAAAAAATATGTCTGGGAGATGCACTCTGAATAAGGGATGGACCGGTGATTAATCTGCATGTTCATCAACATCTTTGGGACAGTGACAGATGAGAGACACATATCATTGAAGGCCAGTTGACTGAGGAAGAAGTACATGGGGGTGTGGAGGCGTGAGTCCAGCCTGATGAGCAGAATGATGAGCAGGTTCCCCAGCACCGTGGTCAGGTACATGCCCAGGAACAGGGCAAAGAACAGGCCCCGCTGCTCTGGCAGGATGGGGAGCCCCAGGAGGAGGAACTCGGACACGCTGCTCTGGTTCTCCCAACTCATGCTGCTCATGTCTCTGCTGGAAATGAAGGAAAGAAGGAGAGATAGGAAGTCTAGAATTAGCCACATTATAGCAATGTCCTTTTTACATGAAGGTGTTTATTTTTAACTAGATTTTTCTTCATTGCTCACAACTGTTGATGCATGAACCATAGCTTGTCACAGTTGGGCTGCCATGGTACATGACACCTTCACAAAAATAACAAGATTTCCTTGCATGGAACCAGAGGGCATTTTCCTTTATTATACAATATGTATCAAAATACAGTCTTGTCCCAGACACCCCATAAAGCGCTGAGTTCATTATAGTGGGCATGAAATGCAGTCTGTATGTTCAAGGAGTTTACATCTTTATATCACACGAGAGCCACCATCATTGATGGGCATGACATAGAAAATGAGATGACCAGCAAAAGACACCTATGTCCTCTTAAAAGGTTGTGGAATAGTAGAACTAATGATTTGTTGCTGGCTTACTGTGAAACTTGTGGATCCCTACTCATAGAAATATTTCATAAGCCTCGTTAGCAAAGTATCCATCCAGATCGCCAACCAACAGTAACAATAATGTCAAATAATTATCATGAACATGTCAGACAATATTCCAAAGGCTATACAGATACTTTCTATTTAAATCCTCTCCATAATCATAATTAATCATTACTCTAATACCCACTTTAACTATGAGGAAAACCTTCTGTGAAGAAGTGAAGTTGTAGCATGCATAAGCGGAACTAGTGAATTGAAAACGTGTCTAAGCAGAGTCTATCAACTGCATGGATGTCATAGCCTTCATTAAACAGCCCGGGTGACTTCATCTGTCTCTCCATTGGTCCAAGAGTCATCAATCACACTGATACATCATACAACACAGAAAGGGCTTCACACAACTTTAATTTCAAGAGGTAATGCTGTCTCTTCTGACTGTATGGTACATAAGGCAAATATTATGCTTTTATTTCATAAATATGCTAAAACCTCATCCAAAGACAAAACCACATGAGTTGGCCAAGTTCTCTAATGGTGGATTCCAGATTCATCCTTCCTTTGGCAGTGAGGTTAGAAGTAGGGTTACACACAAACTCCCTCTCTCTGTCTCTCTCTCTCTCTGTCTCTCTCTCTCTGTCTCTTTCTCTCTGTCTCTCTCTCTCTCTCTCCTCTCTCTCTCTCCCTCTTCCCCCCCCACCCAGAGCAGGACAGCACGGCCTCCTCAGGGACCATGAACTTGCTCAGGACTCTGCTTATCTTGGTTCACAATCACTGAGAGGACAGTGTCTGGACTCCCATGTGAGACCTGGCTGCCCACTGACTTGTGCTGTGTCCGCCTCACTGAGGAACAGAGGAAACAAGCAGGAACCAACTGGACCAACCGGGGCCTTGTTTGGGACAGGGCTTGTGAGGAAGGGGCTGGGTCCCAAGCCCTGGAAGGACCAGGCTGTGTGTGCCATCTGTGTGAGGGGCATGCAGGGGCCTCTATACTTAAACTTCTACTCACCCTGCCCCAGACAGCAGTGAATGGGGGTCTCCATCACACTGACACTGACTTGGGGAAGATAATAAGTGTTCTCTTTACTGGGCACCAGTCATGGGCCAGGCGTGGTGCTGCATTGTGTGTGCATCGCCTCATTTAATCCTCGAGACAGCACCGTATGTGGGAGCAGTTACCCCTCCTTTCCCAGGGAGGGATCTGAATATCAGAGAGTGAACATGTACAGGCCAGATGAGTGAGCCCCAGGGCACCTGCTGCATGCACTGAGGTCCTGTTCATTAGTATGTGACACTTGCCCAGTGGGGGAGACTCACGTGACCCTCCCACCCATGCAGAGCATGACCACTGTGGAAGGCCACCAAACTGTCAGTAGTAAGTCACTTGGTCCCCATGCAGTGGTGGCCCCATCACAGAAACACTGAATATAAACATCAACACACACATACAAAACATGGGGTGACACCTATGTTTAACTCACAAAATGCAAGGTACACATCCCACATCACTGAGTAGTGACTTCAAGTTGTCCCTCCCCTGCTGCTCATGATAAATGCAGGAACCTCCTGCTCCAGAGTGGGGAGCACGTCTTCTCTCTTTACTCTCTGCAGCTCTTTACTTACCTGGGATGAATAAACAGAGGTCAACATGTGGGGTTTATGAGGAGGGAGGGCAGGTGTCTGAGATTCTGAGATCAAAAGGACTGGTTAAGTCTGCAGCTCACACTCAGCAGTGACTTATACTTTTTAATGGATTTTAGTTGGGGCTGGTGCTCTGGGCCAAAGAAATCAAATGTGAGCCATTCTTTGCTGTCTACTCATTCTGTCTCTGTCTCTCTCTCCCCTTCTTTTTCCTCCATTTCATTTCCTCTCCCCCCTCTCTTAAGAGAGATGGGGATTCCCCCACACAAACACATTAGTTAGGAAACATACATCCACCCCATCACTCACAGACCCACATGGAGGGCACGTCTGACCTCTGAGCACAGAGACACACGCTGCTCACCTAGAGTCTTCTGCCTGCTCTGGCCTGTGTCGTTCATTGTACGTCAGGCACCTTCTAATCAGTGTCTGAGTCCTCAGCTTCTGTTAGGAAGACCAGTGACAAATAGTAAGATGTCCTCTTTGAGTCCATCATCTCCTGAGCTTGCTGTGTCTGTCCTGATGCCTGAGAATAACCAGGAGGACACCACGTTATAAAGCAACTCAAGGACAAGGACAAGGACAAGGTCCCTGAGCTCCTGCTTAAGGAAGACAGTCTTAATTGTCTCCAGTTCCTGCCAGACCTTGGGGAGGAGCCTGCACAGAGGCTGGAGGGACTGAGCTGGTGGAGTCACCTGAGAGGGTGTCCCAGGTATCAGGGGCCCTGGGCTCCTCTCTGCCTGTAGTTCCAGCCAGGTAGCAGCTGGCAGGATTATCCTGCAGCACCAGTGTCCCCAGTGCACCAGGCTTTCCAGGCACCCTTGTTGACGCCACATAAGTAAAGTAACTTCTCTCAGCCATGTTGTCCCTGTCATAAATGCAGATACTGATGGTATTAATATTCATGTTTTTATTAAGACTATATTAAATCATTCATGATAAAGCATCAAGTGCATAATACTTGTCAACTCTTACTGTCATTATCTCTGTATATTCCAGCGAAAGGTAAATACAGCTATAATCTTGAGTGAATATCTTAATGTTTTTGTATTGATGGTTTTTGAATGACTCAATACGTTTTCAAATTTCAATAATTCAAGCTCCCCCCACAGAACAACACAACCAAGTGATACACATTTCAGTACATCAGCCAGCACGTGTACCCCTGGGTAAGCATGTAAAGTGAAAGTGACCATTTATGCAGGACCCTTCCCAAGGTTCTCCCTTACACAGCTGGCCCAGTTCAGGCCACACTCCCATTTCTTCTTATGCATATTGTGTGCCCTAGAACTGGGGACACCTTGGTTTCTTATTTCCCCAAAGTCATGGCACCTCTAGGAGGGAGGCTGTGCCACTTATCCCTCCCTTCCCCCTTATACTCTCGGCCAGCACAGGGCTGCACACAGGGGCTCCCTGGGCATCAGACTCTGAAATGCAGCTTCTGTAGTTCAGACAGAAGACGCCTGCATCTCCAAGACAAGCATCTAGTCCACAGGTGATTTTCTTTCTCCATCTTTTAACTCGGGTCAGGGACAGTGAGCTCATAGAGACCAGGGGTGTTCCATAGTTCAAGTTTCTGTCCTACTTTCTTTACACAGAACCAGGCTGGTCGTTTCATTTTTCTACCAATAGCCAACCATCATAAATTAGTATTTATTCCTCACTTACATATGTTTGATAAAATCACCCATGAAGCCATTTGTGCCTGAACTTTTATTTGTAAGAAATTTTAATGAAAAATTAAATTTACTTAATAAGGGTAGGGCTCTTCAACTTAATCTCATATCTTTCTTTGCTCATAATTGACACACTTTAAACTGATATTCAAAATGCACAGTTCACTCCGTTTTGACTTAAGCATTCATTCATGAAAGTATTTCGCCAATAAAATTGAGATAGCATGCATCACTTTGAGGACGACCATGTCCCTTCCGTGACCCCTCCTCTCACACTTGCCTTTTTTTAAACCTCCCTTGTTGTAACCAGATAACCCTGGTCTGTTTTTGTCACTTTAGATTCATTTGCTTGTTCTAGTAGTTTACAGAAATGCATGATACAGTATGTGCTATCCTTTTGACAGACTTCATTCACTGGCATATTTTTTTAACTTTCATTCCAGTTGGCTTATCAATAATTCATTATTTTTATGACCAAGTAATATTTCATATGTATCAAGTGTTGGTTAACACTGGGTTTTTTCTCTTTCGGTTCTGTTAACATTAAACTGAACTTTCATAAAGCAGTTTTGAATGGACACAGGCACCATTTTTAATGGGTAAATAGCCTAAGAGTGGGATAGAAGGATCAGATGGTACATAGTTGGTCAACATTTTAAGAAACTACTGGTGTTTTTCAATTTTCACTCTGACAAATAGTGTATGAGAGTTTGAATTCTCTACATTCCCTTAGATTGGTCAGTGTTTTTAATTCTAACATTCTAGTAAATATGGCCAATATTCGGGATGACTGATGTTTTAAATTTAACTTTTCAATGGGAGAGTACTTTGGGATATTAATTTGCATTTACGTGATTACTAATAATGTTGAACAACTGTCTGTT
Organism: Galemys pyrenaicus; assembly: GCA_019455555.1. Lineage (NCBI taxonomy): Eukaryota > Metazoa > Chordata > Mammalia > Eulipotyphla > Talpidae > Galemys > Galemys pyrenaicus. Next base: position 7,813 of record JAGFMF010010133.1, read on the forward strand.
CATGTGTGTAGATTTTCTTTGGTAAAGCAACGTTTAAATCTTTTCCCCATTTTTAAAATTGAGTTACTTTTTTCCCATTACTGAGTTTTGAGAATTTTCTATATATTTTAGTTAAGTATTCATCAGATATATTGCTTATAAATATTTTTCTGGACTTCCCTGGTGGTGCAGGGGGTTGAGTGCCACAGTGAAGCATCCACGGCACAGCAGCGCGAGTTCAATCCCCAGCTAGGGAGGGGACCCACGTACAGGCCAGAGGTGTAGGGGTTGAGAAGATTCACCAGAGACAAAGCGGGGAGCAGAACAGGCAGATCTACTGAAATACACTGCTGAGGGGAGCAGTGGGCAAGGCAGAAGAGGTCTGTTGTGCCATGTGGGTCACCTCTCTGGGTGGGGATCAAACTCATGCTGCAGTGGCTGAAGATGCTTCATTGTGCAGTGCTCAACTCCTTGCACCACAAGCAAGACCCCTGGAGTGATTCGTCTTATAAACCAACATCTACATATCCATTATGTTCAGCAGCAGAATTATAATTTCTGTCCTCCACCATACAATTGACCCCTTTACCTGGTTTACCCACCAATGTCCCCTTTCTTTCTGGTGACCTCTCTTTGTTCTTATAACCTAAAAGCTTGCATTTGTTTGCTTAGTTCTTTCATTTTGTCTCTTTCTATTTCACATATGAGTGAAATTATATGGTATTTGTCTTTCTTGTCCTGACTTATTTCACTAAGCATAATACCCTTTGGTCCATCCATGTCATTGAAAATGGTAGGATTCCCCCTTTCTTTTTTATGGCTGAGTAGTGTTCCATGATGTATATATACCATTCATCTTTCAATGGTCACTTAGGTAATGGTGACTATATTTAATGAAAATTAAATTTAATGGAAATATCTTCCTTGTTTTAATTTTTTGGAAGAGTTTCTGAATGATAGGCATTAGACCTTCTTGAAAATTTGGTAGAATTACCAGATACACCTGGACTTTTGTTTTGAAGGGAGGCTTTGATTACTCTTTCAACTTCTGTTCTGGCAGTAGTCGCTTCAGACTTTTTATTTATTCCTAATTCAGTCTTGAGGGGTAAAGAGAAAATAGAATTTATCCTTCTCACGCCCTCCCTGGTGGTGCAGTGGGTTAAGCAATGCACTATGAAGCAAACTTCAGCCACTGCAGCACGAGTTCGATCCCGGCCCCTAGCTGGGGAGGTGACCCACATGGCACAGGCAGACCTCTCCTGCCTCGCCCGCTATTCCCCTTAGTGGTGGATTTCAGTCCTTCTGCCTGTTCTGCTCCCTGCTCTGTCTGGTGGATTCTCTCACCATCCCTGCACCTCTGACCTGTACCCCAGTGCTTGTATGCATAAATAAATAAATCTTTAAAAGAAAAAAGAATTTATCCTTCTCTCTAAATTGTCCAATTTTTTGGTGTATAGATGTATACAGTGGGTTCTTGTGATCTTTTGTTTCTGTATTACTTATTGTAATTTCTACTCACTTATTTCTGATTTGATTTATTATTTTGTAATCTTTTGTGGTTCCATTTCAAGAATGTTTTGAGCCTATTTGTATTTGAAACTGAAAGGGATCTCTTAGAGATAGTAGATTATCGGGCTTTGTTTATTAATCCATTCAGGTACTTTATTTCTTTTTATCTGTGAGTTCAGTCCACTTATATATATGGTAATTATTGATATAGAAGTTGTTATTGCCCTTTTGTTATTTATTTTCAGGGTGTTCTTATTATTCCACTTTTTTTCTCTCTTATTCTCGTCTTACAATTTGAAATCTGTCTTTAGTGTTATACTTATATTCCATCCACATTTTCTTTTTTTTAAATGGCATTTCGTTGTGAAGTTACCAAGAGATTCCATGTGTATAATGTATTTTGAATTTATATCCAATTATTCTTGAGTTCATTTTAACCGTCCCATTACCCATTACCCATACTCTTTTCCCATTACCCATTTTTAGATTTGACATCCTCCATTCCCCCTTTATACTATATATCCCTCCTTTGATTCTTATAATTTTTATTTATAGTGCTTGTCCTTTAACTTTAATGCTAATTTTATGTAATTGATTCTCTGCCTTTACTATATGTGTACTCTTATCAGTAAGTTTTTCTCCTGTACTTTCTTATTCCTTCTTAGTGCAGTTATTTTTAATTTTACGGAAATCCCCTTAATATTTCTTGTAAGACCGGTTTCAACATTTTTTGTCTGAGAAACTCTTATTACACCATCAATTCTGAGTGATAATCTTACTGGATAAAAAAATTCTTTGTTGTTAGTTTTTCCATTCAACTCTTTGAATATATCATTAGATTCCCTTCAGACCTACAAGTTTCCTGTTGTGGAATCTACTAATATTCTTATGAGGGTTCTCTTGTATGTACCACGTTATTTTCTCTTGCTGATTTTAGGATTCTTTCTTTAGTTTTGATTTTGTCTTTTTAATTATAATGTGTTGATGTGGCTCTCTTCAGATTCACTTTACTTGGAACTCTTGAATTTTCTGGATCTGGATGTCTGTTTCCTTCCTCAGGTTAAGAAAGATCTCAGTTGTTACAGTTTCCAGTAACATTTTTACCCCTTTCTCTCTCTCTTCTTCTTATGATACTCTTCCATAGGGTTTGAGCTGGACTTCCAATTTCTAAGCATTTTCATGAGCATTTCCAAAATTAGGTTTTGTCCTTCAACCAGGGTAATCTATGGCCACTGAGGTACTAAAACAAGGGAGTCCATTAAAATGGAGCTTTGAATGACATTAAAGTAGCTGTGGTCAACAACCAAAAAGGTTGACTGAAGATATAGAATAACTTTTAATAAAGTTTGATAGGATTTTAATCATTAGGACATTAACTAAAAATTATAAGTTTAAATAAATATGTTTGTTGATATGTTTAGAAGTAGAAATATAGAGTAAAAAAGGTATTTTAGTAAACAAAATTATAAATGCTGTATAAAATACATTGTTTATATGTATTTAACATTATAGTTAATGTATGAAATGAGTTTAAATGAATCATTTAAGGAAGAAACCCCATTTTAGGAGCATAAACAATTAATAATAGAGAAGGGCAGTACTTAGGCTTTCTCCTTTGTTTTCACTGTTACTTGGAAGGCCACCATGAAGCAGGATTAATTTTTTAAGCACCCACCATAAAGGAATTTCTATTTGAAAGAGAAAATTCCCTCTTCACATCCTAAGCCATGACCTAACGCGGAGAAACAGGAATCTGCTAGGGAAGGGCCAGTAGGGACTCTTTCCCCATCTCCTCTTGGGTTCAAACTCACAGGACATTCTCCCTGAGCTGATTCTTCCTAAGGAAAGCTTTTCCTGAAAGTCTGCACGGAGAACCTTCTGCCTCAGAACCATGAGGCCAGACCTGGTGAGTGAGCATCTCTGGAGGTGGAGCTCGGATCTGCATCCCTAATGAGCTCCCCAGATGCTTCCCCTGAACATTACAGTTAAGGGACCACACCCGAGGGCCTCTGTCCTGGAGGGAGTAAGAAGAAAACGGAGCAATTAAAACTTATCTAGTGCTTGTCTCTAGCCAAGAGCTGGGTGGCTGTCCCCCTGGGTCCTCTTCCTGGTGGGTAGAGCAGAGTCTTCACATCTCCATTCCTGAAGCTGGTGACTGAGAAGAGCAAGCTCCAGGCTCATGACTTTTCTCCCTGATACCGTGAGGAGTTTAGGACCATGGAAGTTGTAGGCTATATCTGATCTCTGGGTCTCCTACAGAAAAGCTGAGAAACCTGTCCATACTCCTAGGAGAGAGATGACTTGAGCATAAAGCTCAGAGAAGAACTGGTTGCCTTCATCAGGAGCAGAGGTGTGTGTCTGTGTGTGTGCACGCGTGCACGTGTGTGTGTGTGTGTGTGTGTGTGTGTGTGTACAGGCACCCATCCCTCTCTGTGCTCTTCCTGATGTCATCTTACTTCTCATTGGGACAGGGCTCTCAAACTGTGAACCCTGAGCCTTGGGGACAGGAGGGGTAGAGCCAGCTGGCTGAGTGAGTGGGCACATCCGCTCCCAGGCTGGGGACCCCACCTCTCAGTCAAGGTCTATGTGTCAGATGTGTGCTTGCTTAGGGCCGAAGCTTCCTGCTTCTCCCCAGAATTGCTGGTTATTCTGCCCCTGGAGGCAGCACAGCTGCTTGCACCTGGAGGGCATCTGAGGACAGTGCTTACCTAGAGGACCTGGCTTCCCTCTCCCCTTAGTGTAGCTCCTGTATTACACATCCTCATTAGAATCTGTGGGGATTTCCTTCTGGATCCCTTACCTTCATGAAGGTGTCAAACCTTGAGCCCAGGAAAGATCTACTAATCACTTTCACTTTGTTCCACTGATGATAAGACACTGAGCTTCTTCCCTAGAGATTCCTGCACTTTACACTGAGGGAAGCAAAGCCGCCCCATGCAGGGCACCTCCTAGGAGTGAGGAGTCTTACAGACATGGCTTTAGTTAACGCTTACTGTGTTTAGGGACTGCTGCCCAATTTTAGAGAGGAAAACCTTCGGCTCCAGAGATGTGACAGCTTGACAATGACACCGGTCCGACAAATGGTAGAGGGGATTTGAACTCATTCTGTCTGACTCCAAATCCCATGTTACGGCACAAGGACGCTCAGCCTCATTGTCCAGGGACTGTCAGTTGTCAAGAAGCAAAGACTGGACATAAGCGAGAGTGTATATATGCTCTTTACATAGAGCTCATGCCAAAGAAGTAAAAATATAAAGGTCTGGTCGCACTGGACATGTTACTGAAATCTAAAATCCACAGACTAGGTAAGTTTACAGGTTCAGAGAGGATCAGACTTTTTTTTAAAGATTTATTTATTTATGCATACAAGAGCTGAGGTACAGGCCAGAGCTGTGGGGGGGTGAGAGATTCACAGAAACAGAGTGGGGAACAGGACAGGCAGATCGACAGAAACACACTGCTGAGGGGAGCAGCAGGCGAGGCAGGAGAGGTCTGCTGTGCCATGTGGGTCCCCTCCCTGACCGGCAGCAGGGATCGAACTCGTGCTGCAGTGGCTGCGGTTTGCTTCATAGTGCACCCTTAACCCACTGTGCCACAAGGGAGGTCCCCCAGATCAGACTTCTTAACAGACATGAAGGAAGCAGAGAGAATGGAGAAAGAGGGGGATGCTGAGACAGCGGGGAAGCGAGTGGTCACTCTCTACCAGGAAGGACATGGCTGAACACTGCTGTGTCCCCACATCATCACTGTGTCCACAGCCTCTGCCTGCACCAGGTCATGACCCCAGTGAAGGGCGTGGTGGCACCTGCACTGCTCAGCAGCTGCCTGCGGGGAGGAGCTACTCAGGGGGCAGAAATAAAAGGGCCTCCTTAGTGGAGGCAGGAGAGTTACCAAACCTGCGCATGCAGTAGTGCCCTCGGGCGTCCTCTTGTTGGTGTTCACAGTATTCTCTGCACTGAGGCTCGCAGTCATGCAGTGTGTGTCTTTGGGCGCAGAGGCAAAGAGACTAAGGTTCAGACAAACTGGTCACTTGTCCAAAGCTCACAAGCGTGGCCTGACGTTACCAGGATTTGAATCCATCTCTACCTTTAGTGCTTTCCCCAGTGCTCCACATTGTCTTCAGACTTGGGGTTCTATCCTTAGGCCTCAAAACGTTTGACTGAGTGACACAGATGGAAACCCTGGTCATCTTCTTTGGGGTTCATCCAAACGCTGCTATATGACTGCTTCTCGGTTAGTTTAAAAGGAGGGTGTATGGGCACATGAAAAGGAGGCTGCTCAGCACACCAGCTGAGAAGCAAAGGCCTTTAAATCTGCCATTAACCAGGACACGCTCTTTTGTTCTTCCAGTTGAGAGCTATTGTAACAAAACCCTAACTGCCCGCATTCGCTACTCTGTGCAGGTTTATAAGTCATTCGGCTTTGATTTGGGGCTTAAAGGAAGACACGGTGAAAACACGGTGAGGTCATCTACGCGGTTCCCACTTACCACACCGGGGTTAGGCACTTAGGATTGTGGGTACTTTACGGGGTAGGTAGAAATGGCTGTTGTGGGAGGACACACGTAGATTTTATAAGACACACAACCTTGCTGACCAGGGGACCTGCGGGTACATAGCACATAACTCAACCTGGAGAAGCCTAAATGAGGTCGCTCAAAAGGGGGTCTGGGCACCTCGTGGCTCTTCTCCAATCACAGATTGTGGATTGTTAGGGTGTCACGACAACTTCTGATCAGGAGGACATTGTAGTGTCATTGAAAAGAGCCTGATAAATGTGATTACAAATAATAAATGTGGAACCACCAGTAACATTTCTACATAGATAATAGTGTTATCGCAGGGCTGAGCTCTGAGAAACTCTGTGTTCAATCAACAGGTGTTCTTATCTCTTCAATGTTCACACATAATAGAAACGAGCCATTTCTTTTTGATCCACTTCCCTTTGGGCAGGTGGTGTTGAAAACTCCTCCCTGTACTTCACCTTTTAAGGGATTTTCAAGTCCGATTTCAAAACCTCAGTGTGTTACACCTTGATGACTAAGTCTAGCCAGAGGATTGTGTTTAAAGTACAAAATGAATATATATTAGGGTGATTTTGCTTAATAATGCTTGTTGTGACAACTTCAAGCTTTCTCTTGCTGACTGCACAAAGCTGCCCTCTGAGCCCACTTCTTTTTCACATTGAGATCTTCCCTGTGGGCAGATTCTCTCTTTTTAAATAACACCATCCACTTCGGGAGATGTCCGTGGGAGCAGTGCGATGCAGGCTGCATGGTCTCTGCCCCAGCGGAAGAGCGCACATGTTACTTGCAGGCTGTGGGGCACAACACTGGTTTCTACCTTCTCGCTGTTCTTTCATCCCCGGCAGACAAGAGCAGCTGCTGATGAAGAACCAGAGCAGCGTGTCCGAGTTCCTCCTCCTGGGGCTCCCCATCCCTCCAGA
>JAGFMF010010142.1:0-50720 GCA_019455555.1 Galemys pyrenaicus
GTTCTGTGTTTTCACATCTCTGTAGCCTTTTTTTTTTTTTTTTGTCCATTTTTCCTCAAAAGAAGAAGGAAGTAGCCTGTTTCACTATAACAGATACTTTTTGATGTCATTTTGTTAGAAATACCACATATTGCTTAGGAGAATGTATGAGTAAGTGAGGAGCTGAGATTAACTACATCAGTAACGAGATGAAATAGAACACACCTCTATAAAATGTTACGTGCCTGAATGAGACCCACCTAAGATTTGATTCTCTACGTAGGAGAAAATAGTAGATGAATCTAGTTTATTCCCCGTGTCAACACACATTCCTTTCCACCCCTTTCCCTCCTCCCTTTCTGCCTTTTCTCTCTCCTTTGCTTTTTCTAGTGACGTTTGGCTCACATTTTAACTAGGCAGAGAGAAGTGGCAGAGTACGGTTGGTAGGATGGGGCAGTGCAGGCCATACGCGTAACCGGCGGGGGTAGGAGGATAGTCTCCTCGGTGAGTGATGGATGCCTTAGGGTACAAGACGTGATGATAGACGCAGATAGAGGGGGACTCAAGCCAGATGACATCTTGAGGCAGAGACAGCTTCAGCAGATGGAGACTTCATCTTTATCTCTGCATCCACTGAGTATCTTTTACTGTAATTATTTGTAGCTGGAAGATTTTATTCTTTTTTCCCCCAGTAGAAAATAAAATCTCCATCAGAGTAGCAAACCGTAGCTGTTGGTTCTTTTTTTTTTTTTTTTAAGATTTATTTATTTATGCATAGAAGAGCTGGGGTACAGGCCAGAGGTGTGGGGGTGGGTGAGAGGATTCACCACAGAGAGCAGGGAGCAGAATAGGCAGATCAAGGAAGCACACTGCTGAGGGGAGCAGCGGGCACAGCAGGAGAGGTCTGCCGCGCCATGTGGGTCCCCTCCCTGGCCGTCAGCAGGGATCGAACTCATGCTGTAGTGGCTGCGGTTTGCTTCACAGTGTGTTGCTTAACCCACTGCGCCACCAGGGAGGCCCAGCTGTTGGTTCTTAATGCTAACCGACAGTTCCTGAAAATTCGTCTTCGCACTCGCCAAGCTCCTACCACAGCGGTGTCCTTCTTGTGTATTCGACCCGGGCGTGCGTCTGGGATCTCAGCAGCAGCTGCCTTTGAGGAGGAAGGGTCTGTGCCCAGGTGGCAGGGAGGCCGTGCAAGAGAGGGTACGCTGTGTTTGCGTGAGAAAGCGGAACCCGAGCCCACTCTGGGCCTCAGGGAAAAGGAAAAATCTAAGTTTGGGCCTCTGAATTATCAGAAGCTGTTCGCCGTGCTCCTGGGCACAGGGCTGTTGCAGTCCTACACCAGGAGGGCTCTTGCTGCCTACCACACCTCTGCCCTCCCCCCGGGGCTCTGCTGAGTGCACCGGGCGGGTTACAGCGGCTGGCATCAGCTCACCCTCGAGTGTGTGTGGGACCCAGAGGGACCGCTAAGGAAGTTCAGTGTGTCTCCTCATGTCAGAAGTCCTCAAATCAGGACTTGCCATCTGCTTGGCATTTTAGCTGCAAAGCATCATCATGTCTGCTCTGCTGTGTCTGAAATGAAGACGTTGGCTGACGTCCAAGGAGCTGAAGTGCTGCTCTGACAAGATCAGGGTAGAGGTGGAGGCAGAGGTGGTGGAGGTGGAGGTGGAGTTGGTGATGGAGGTGGAGGTGGAGGTAGTGGAGATGGTGGTGGTGGTGAAAGTGGAGGTGGTGGAGGTAGAGGTAGTGGAGGTGGTAGTCAAGGTGGAGGTGGTGGTGGAGGTGGAGTTGGTGATGGTGATGGAGGTGGAGGTAGTGGAGGTGGTAGTCAAGGAGGAGGTGGTAGAAGAGGTGGAGGTGGAAGTGTTGGTGGAGGTGGTGGTGGAGGTGGAGGTAGTGGAGGTGGAGCTGGTGGTGGAGGTTGTAGTCGAGGTGGTGGTGGTGGTGGAGGTGGAGGCGGTGGTGGAGGTGTTGGTGATGGGAGTAGTGGAGGCGGTGGTGGAGGAGGAGGCTGCATGTTTAGATTTGAGGGAAGTCATCTGGAGGTGTGAGTGAAACCCTGCACGTGAGCGGCAGTGCCTGTGGCCTGCGCCCTCCCGAGGCACCTCCCGAAAGGGGCGTGCAGGGCTGGGGGACGTACTGGCGGACGAGAATGGGCATGCTCGCACGTGAAGTGTAGTCACCACCAAGGTGCTCACTGCCTGTGGGCTTCCCGGTGACTACAGCTGCGTCTGAAGAGACAAAGCTGTGTGGTCACTGGAAACAGAAAAGGCAGCGCCAGCTCCTACCTTCTGCTGAATGAGGGCTCGGGAGCCAGAGGCGAGTGGTGCTCGGGTGTTGGGGTAGTGCAGGATTCGGGGTTTAGTCATGTGACCCTAGGTTTTAGCCCCACGCCTCCCAGATGCTCATCAGATGCTAGGTCTGGGCAAACCCTCCTGAAATTCGCTCTCACTGTGTGATTCAGAGACGGCTTTTGTCTGAGGCTTTGAAAATCGTGACCGGGGGCTCCCGCCCGCCGACCAGTGTCCTCCAGCTGGCGGGCAGGAGAAGGGCCTGCAGGATGACCCCAGCACCTTCCCCCTCCGGGAAGCTTCTGAGGTGGTCCCTTGTGGTTGCAAAGCCTGCGCAGAGCGGACTGAGCCCCTCCCTGAGGGGTTGCTGGGCCTGCCTAGCCACTTCTGGCTTTCCGGGTGCCCCGACCTCACGTGGGCAGTGGCGCTGAAGAGGTGATCAAAAACAAGTTTCTCTGGGCTACCGAACATAACGCCAGAAACAGAATGAAAAGTGAGCTCTGCAGAAGGGGCGTGCTGATGGCCTGGTCTTTGCAGACTCCGAGCACCTAGTCGCCGTCCAGCCTGCTGCACGTACAGGCAGGCTCGTCGTGGTCGACCACGAGGGGCTGGAGACGGTTGCGGGAGACCCCTTGACCCCAGGTCTGCTGGGAGGCACGGACGTGGGCGCTGCCTTGGGCCCAGACGCCCTTGGGGCTGGAGCTCCCCGGTCTCGCCTGCGCCCTGTCTCATCAGAAGCCCGGCCGTCTCAGGTCCTTGAGCTGCGCAGAGCAGCCCCGTTCTCCAGGCCCGCTGCCCGCTCTCGCAGACACCCATGTGACGCACCGGACGTTGGACGGGCAGAGGTGGGTCGCGCAGCCTGAGGCCTGAGGCAGGGTGGGCGGCCGGGGAGCTGTCTGTGAGTGTGGCACAGCAGAGACTTGCACACGGAGACATTGGTGGGCCCTGGAGTCGGGCTGAGCCGCCTCCCGAAGGGCCTCCAGGAGCTAGCACACCGCAAGGGCAGGAGAAGACTCCGGAAGGTCGTTGAAGCTGGTCAGGAGAGGCCCCGGGCCACTGAGTTGCCTTCGTTCTGAAGGCGCTCAGGCCTCAGCTGTGGAAGGTGCGTTGGAGGAGCCTAGGAAGATGTGGCTGGAGCAGAGAGGGGGTTGAAGGGCGGGCCGGGGGGCTGGCCTGCCAGGCAGGGACACTGCAACACGGCTCCTGTGTTGACATGGGAACGTGCACACAGGAAGCCACTGGTGACAGCTTAGTGACCAGCGACGGGCAGTCAAGGACGGGAGCCTGCGCCGGTGAGAGAAGCCGTAGGGAGAGGCGGGAGCCGCCGCCCCTCTTCCCCGCCTCGTTATTCCTTGAGCTGTCTGCTCGCTGCACCTGCGCGGAGACCTACACGCGTTTCCTTCTCCCACCCTGGTCTTGGTCTGGGCTTCACCCATTTTCTTGGTTATTAGCGACGAGCACCGACCATCCTCAGGACGCTGCTTCTCTGAACTTGGACGTGTCTCACCCCGCAGCTCAGTCAGCCACCTGGGCATGAGCACAGGCGCTTGGGTGCCTGCGCTATGCCATGTCCAAGTTCCAACTCCCGCCGGCCCCAGCGTGGCCTGTGTCCCGGCAGACCCACGGCCGCTGCGCCGGCACCCGCACCCATCAGAAGGGGCAGTTTCCCAAGTGAGTGAAAACGAACACTCAAGCACAGATGCGCCCGCAGACTTACAGGCAGGGGCCGCTACCGGGCCGAGGCCCACCCGGCTGGGCCCGAGGGCAGCTTGGAGCTGACCAGGCCCCACCTGCCAGGTTTCTCTGTCCAGCAGGTCAGCAGGCCTCAGGGCTGGTCTTAGAGGTCAGATCGCGGTGCCTAGGGAGTGACCCTGCACCCCTTCTTTCTACAGCCCCGGGCCACCGACCTCCCCTGGAAGCAGCCTTCCTCCCGCCTTTCTCGGGGGGCCCTGGCCTGGCCGCTCCTCTTTGCTTAGGACCCCGGCCGGCTCCTCCTGTTTCAAAGCCCGCGCTCCTTGTGGGCTGCCCTTGATGTTTGTTTTTCTGTCTGGGGAGGACATGCCGGGCTGTGCTCCCTGGAACATCTGTGGCCCATCAGCCCAGCTGGCCGGGCCACAGCCCACCCACTCTCTGGGAGAGAGTCTGCAACTCGTTGTTCGCGGGGCCCAGGGGAGGGCGGGCCTTTTGTTTCAGCCTCCTCATTAAAATCCTATAAAGTAGGAAATTTTAAACAGCCAGTGGATGCACATGCTTCCCACCAGGAAGCAAGAGGCTGGTTTATTAGATGTCAGCGCCTGGTGCCCATCATAAAATTGAAAACCCAGTGCCATGTGAGCTCGAAGGCCTGGGAAAAGCAAAGTGACACAGGAGCCTGTCCTTGTTCATACTCAGCCTCCGTTTATTCTAGATCGTGAGTCTGTCCTCGTTTGAGTCCAGCAATTCCTTTCCTTAAAAAACAAAGCGGGGCGGTAGGGTGACGCAGAGAAGCAGATGCAGTTCCCATCTCTCTTCTGGACGTGGTTAGCGTTTAGTTTCTCACCGAGCAACTCAGAGCACTCAGTTCAAACATTTGGGAGAGACTTAGAATCCCGTGTTCATAGAACTATGGAAGTTTTTACCTGCAGAGCACACCTGGCAGCCGAACGCTATTTTCTGGATGGGGAAGGTCCCACCCCTTGCCCCAGTCACACAACGGAGTGCAGGCAGGGCTCAGCCAGACCTCAGGTTTCCTGGCCCCTGATTCAAACCTCTTCTCAGGTTCATCCTTAGGAGTTGAGTTAGCCCCCGTGCTTCTCCGTGCCGGTGGCTGCAACTGGTTGCTGGGTCCCGGGGCACTTGTAGGCTCTAGAGGGGCAGCTGGGCCAGCAGGTTGTGACCCGGGACTTGTGTAGAAGAGAAGGGTTCCACGGTGAAGCCTAAGAACCAGGGTCCAGCAGGCCCTCTGGGCGGAGCAGTGGGGCACCCAGGGCAGGGAGCCCCGGGAAGTTCCAGTGTTGGCCCAGGTGAGACCTGCCCCTCCCTGTCTGCCTGTGCCCACCTGGGCTGAGCTGGGCAAGTGGCCCCATTAGGAAGCCGGAGAAAGCAAACTAATTTTTTTTTTTTTCTGTTTGAGTCACACCTGAGATTTTTTAAAAAATTGTTTATTCCTTTTTCTTTTTCTCACAATGTTTGCTTTCTTCACTAGGTGTTGCCCCCATAGGTTTTCCACCACCAGTTCCCCCGTGCACGGCCACCACAGTCCCTTGTGCTCTCCCCTCCCTGCCCTGACCCCAGACCCTTCCTCTTCCCTGCAGAATGTCTCTGATTTGTAGCTGTCTGGGTTTTTTTGTTTTGTTTTCTTGTTGTTGTTGATGTTATTAAGAAAGCACACATTTTTTAAATGAAGAAAAGGGATCGCTGTGAAGTTTGTCGTTATAAACTAGACTTGGAGGTTGCTTGATTCTGCTTTTTATATTTGGTTCTGGGGGCAGCTGATTCCATTAAAATAAGAGTCCCCACACAGGTGGACCCGGGACTCCCAGGTGTCTGTGGTCACTGCAGAAGCCTTTGGCCGAGAACTTCAGCCTTTTTCTTCACACATCAGTCCTGAGCGGTCCCGTTCAAGCACTCCTGTAAGGTTTGGGGTCTCCTGATAAGGTCCCTGTCTCTTTGTCTTTTGACACGTTTAACCTGAGTATGGTGCTGACCAAAAGGAATTTAGACTCTTACAGTAGCTAGACAACAACTCTATTTAATTTGTGTTTTGTGCTGTGCAGTTTCTATTCCAGTGGTTGAGTGAGTTACTGGCTGTTTTGAGATTCCAGCTTGCAGCTCTTAACATGCTTCTAACAGTTTTTCTCCTTCCTCTTGCAAATGTAGAAAGCCCCACTGTAGAAAGCTACTACTTCTTAGTAGAATGGAAGTAATTTATTTCCAAGCAAAGGAATGGGGCTGGCATCCTTTGACTGTCCACCATGATATTGGTTTTTAGAAAGGAAATACAGGCTCATCTTTTAACAGGAATATGGTTTTTAAAAAGATTTATTTATTTATGCATACAAGAACTGAGGTACAGGCCAGAGGTGTGGGGGCTGAGAGGAGTCACCAGAGACAGAGTGGGGAGCAGAGCAGGCAGATTGACATATGCTGCTGAGGGGAGCAGTGGGCAAGGCAGGAGAGGTCACTGTTCCATGTGGGTCCCCTCCCTGGCCGGGGATCGAACTCGTGCTGCAGTGGCTGCGGATGCTTCATAGTGCGGTGCTCAAACCCTTGTGCCACCAGGGAGGCCTATGAATATGATTTTAACTTATAGAAAAGTAGAGAAGAATACCACAACCTTGAGGAAAAAAAAATAACAGCTGGTTTTTGGAGAAGAGCTGTCGTGTTTGTTGAGTATAAATCTCTTGGTATTGATTTGGACTCTGTTATATGCCAGATAATAAAATACAGAAATTTAATGTAAATTGATTTGACTTATAGTATTACCCAGATGTCACTTTAATACATAAAATCTATGGAGAAATTAAAGTAGAACATTCACTTATGCTATAGTCCTCACTTGTCAATTTCTATAATGGACCAAAGAACTTTTTGTAATAATAGAAAAAAATATACATGTGCAGGTAATGGGTGGCTATTGGGAGGTTCCTATTTCTGTCTCCATTGACTGTTTTACTCATTCATTCCTGAAACACTTATTGAGTACTTAGCCAAAGAAGCAAGTAGGAAGATAGAGCTTCTGACCTTAAAGGAGTGCGCAATCTGGTGAGAGAAGGTCACGTGCTTGCACGAGAGCTTTGGGTAATGGAGTCAGAGGCTGATAAGATCTCAGTCAGGGCCTCTGAGATCAGAAATTGATCAGTCATGGACTCAGACCTAATATCCTGGTATTGATGAGTGATTGCCAACACTTGAATGACTGGTTTCACTGTGCCCTGTGCTACCCTATCTGCGAAAGGTCAGACCCCTCTTCAGTGATTAAAGTTGCTTTATTTTTAAAGCAAGAGCATAACGGCACCAATTCATGAGAACAGAAAAGATCCATTTCCTATTATTTTTCCTCACCTTAAAGGGGTGTTTGGAAAAGTGTCACATAATTAGACTTTCCTGACTTGGTAATTCCACTGGGAAAACTTTGTAATCAATGTGCTTTCTTCCTTGTGCTGTGAAGGGCAGTGGCTGGAAACGACCCTTAAGTCCTATTTTTGGATATGAGCCATTTCAGAGAAGTAGAAGTACAATAATTAGTTTCAGAAACCTTGATAGACCCAAATAGATCAAGATAAGGTTGCAGGAAGTAGGGGTGTGGAACGCACCCTTCTTCTAAGCACACACAACTCCATGACCAGTTCCTCTCTACTGGTGTATCGGTGTTCTTACTGGTAACGGTTTGATGGTCTCTGTGCTGCTCTGCAGCTTGATGAACAGATGTCACTCTTCCCTGCTTCCCGGCCCCACCTGTGTGTTTCATGGGGTCTGAAGTGTGAGCAGGATCACTCATTGTGGCAGTCACGAAGAAGCCAGACTCAGCCTAAAAGCTAAAGGAATTAATTCACCTTTGAAGGACTGAGATGGAGAGCAAATCCCCTCCTTCCCTTCCTGCTGTGTAAGGGGACCTTTTTCTTCTAATTCTTCTAAAGACAGGATGGAAGATTACTTCTAAAGATGGACACAGTGCAAGTAAAGAGTAATTATAGGTGAAGCAGACACAACAGGGAAAGTATATATGGGAAACAAAACTATATTATACACAAAATATCTGCCCTGGCAGAGTCCTTGACCTGTGCTGGAGGGGAGGACGTGAAGCTTCCTCTAGGCGAAGGAAGACGAGAAATAGCCAGACGGACCCTGGGGGATCCCCAAGGAGAGCCAGCAGAGCAGATTCTGCTAGCAAATGTTTTCATGTATGGCGCGCGCGCGCGCGTGTGTGTGTGTGTGTATGTTGGAGTAAGATTAGTTGACATCACTGCACAGGTTTCAGGTATCAGTTGCTCACCTCAGCAGCTGTATATATCACCCGTGTCCATCCACCGCCCCCCACCCACCAGTGGGCCGTCTCTACCTGCCCCCTCCCCTCTGGTCACTGCCATTCTGTTGTCAGGTCTAAGGATTTTTGTTTTGCTTATTCATTTGCCTTTTCCCTGTGTATTCCCTAAACGATTGAGAGCATATTGCATTTGGCTTTTCCTTCTGGTTTATTTCTGGTTAGCACAATCCCCGTAAGGTGAATCCACGTTGTTGCAAATGACAAGGTGTTTTCATGACCGAGTAGTACTCCATTGTGTATAGACCACATTTGCTTGAGCCACTCATTTTTGCTGGGAACTTGGTTCATTTTCGTATTTTGTGAGCAATGCTGCTGTGACTATAGGGCACCTACATACCTTCAAGTTAGTACTCAGTAACCCATGTTAGCACGAGTTTTCACTAAGTACCCAGAAGTGGGGTTGCTGGATCATATGATTGTTCTGTTTTTAACTTTTCTGAGGCACCTCTGTGCTGTTTTTCTGTAGTGGCTGTACCAATTTGCAGTCCCATTAAAAAAAACTGCACAGGGAGCCTCTTCCTGCACATCCTCAGCAACACTTATCATTTCCTGACTTTGTGATAAACAGCATCATCCTTGCAGATGTCTGGTGAAATCCCAGTGTGGTTTTGAGCTACATTTTCCTGATGATAAGAGACGTCGAACACCTTGTCTGTGGACATGCTCTCTGTCTTTAGAGAAAAGATTCTCTGCCTGTTTTTTAATCAGGTTGTATTTTTCATGTTGTTGAATTGTGTGGGCTGTTAAATATATGTATGCTGTTTTTATGACTATGGTCTCTTAATAATATCCAAGAATTACAGTTCACGGGAGGAAAAATCCAGAACAATTCTTTCTGAAGTCCGAAGTCCACTTTCCTCATACTGAAACTACACCCCCTTCCAGACACGCTGTAGGGCGGATGTGCCTCTGCTGCAGGCGGGAGGCAGTTTATCACTTAAAATAGGCAGGTAGGCCTCGTGAAACAAGATAAGAGCTAGCGTGGAAGGAGGGTGGTGGTGTCCACAGTTCCCAGTGCGTCCAGCGAGAGCGCCCAGGACTGCGTACCTGCCCGGCTACCTTGCTCTTGGCCCTGGGCACACGAAGAAGGCAATTAAGTGATGAATGTGGTGATGTTTGGGCAACAAGGGGAAGGTATTTGATGCCGCTGAGCTGCGCGCTCAACAGTGATTAAGAGGGCGAATTTTATGTTGTCCTGTTTGTTTGTTATGATGCATTCAAGTGGCTTTGGCCCAGAAGGTATATTTCCTGCCATGTTAAAAAAGAGACTCATTAGATAACTTTTATAGTGCAGAATACTTGTTTGGTTTTAGTTAGATAGCGGTGTATGACCTTGAATCAGCTGATATTCGATGCCTCTGTAAATGGGAGAAATAGTAATATCTACTTTAGAAGGTTGGTGTATTAATTAATATGGAAACTTGCTTCAACCAGCCTAAAGTTTTATAATTGCCCCAATTATTATTTTCTCTGCCATCTGAATTTTGGAAATAGAGCTCACCCACGTCTCATGTCTAGTATTTATCTGCTTTGCCTTTCTAGAAAGGAAACTTCTCAATAACCTGATTCTTAGTGATAAAGGCATCATCTGCGCACACACAGAGGTCCATGGGTATACACATACATACACACGGGCAGTGAGGACCAGGAAAGGCAACGTAGTGGGATTAGTGCAAGCCCCCAGAAAGGGGCTCTGCCCTACTGGGGAGCAGAAGGGCTCTCTGGACGGAGGAGGGATCACTGGGCCCCAGCTCCCAAGAGAGGCAGCAGCCACTGTCCCACGTGGCAACGGAAAGGGGGGAGGGGACGCTGCACCTGCTGGTGAGACTGATGACCCTGGGGAACGCAAACTGGCCCAGCCACTATGGAAAGCAGTGCAGCAGCTCCTCAAACTATGGAAAACGGAACTCCCATAAGTTCCAGCAACTTCACTCCTAGGAATATATCCAAAGAACACAAAAACATATTCAAAAGAACACCTGCACCTCTATGTTTACTGCAGCACCCTTTACAATAGGTAAGACCTGGAAACAACCTAAATGCCCAAAAACAGATGAGTGGATCGGGAAGCTGTGGTCCATATACCCGATGAAATACTATTCAGCAACCAAAAAAGATAAACTAGAGTCATTCATGGACACATGGGTGGAGCTAGAAGGGATGATGCTCAGCGAAATAAGTCAGAGGGCAAAAGAAAAATGCCGGATGGTTTCACTCCTAGGAGGAATTTAAGGGAACCAAATAAGGGAACAAGGAAAAGAATATAACAATGAAAAAAGCGAAAACACAACACAACAAAAACAAACAGACAGGGACAAACAGGAACACTGTGTGGGGGGGAGGGAATGGGATGAGGGCAGAAAGAGCACAAGGGGCTGAGGTGACGGTGCGCGGTGACATGGTGGCGGGAACTCCACGGGACCATAAATGGTGTCAAACATACATAAAGGGGAAAAAAGACTGATGACCCTGGCGCTGCGCATCCTCCTGACCAGCCTCCCTGTGCTTCCCCCCACAGACGGCCGTCCTGAGGAGGCAGGGCCGCTACAGATGCTCCACCGTCCCGGCCACGGCCCAGGGGGAGGCACAGAGCTTGTTCGTCACAGAGGTAACCGCCTTCTCTGGGGACTCCGTGTCCCGTCTCCCCACCCCCTCACTTGCAATGACAGTGTCAGGGGGACAATTACCTGTTGACGATGGAGCGGAAACATGGAGAATGTGGGACGTGAGCAGAAATGGCAGCGGAGAGTTTCTGAGGACAAGATGTGAGCCCTGCAGAGTTTGTCTCGCTGGGTCGGCAGGGGGCACTTGGATGAATGAACCCCTGGAAGCCCTGGCAGCGGCTCCGCTACTGATGCTGTCTGAATGGAGACACTGCACGCGCGCTTGTGTGCTCTTGGCCTCATCTGGGCGTCTGTGCTTGGACGCTAGTTTCCAGTCTGGGCCCTGTCCAGGGAGTGCCAGGTGATGTGCGCAGAGCCAGGCCGTCCCAATCAATGTGATGACCTGATTGTTATCCGATTATCTGGTTATCGCTGCTCCTGTCTGAACGGCACAGTTATCTTGAGGAGGAAAGAGAAATGGCTGCATTCATGCTGCCTGTTTTTCCTCCACCTTGGAGATTCCCATGTCATTTTAAAGTGATGTTTCTCTACTCCTCCCACCCCCTTCAATTTCAGTGAACGTGTCAGGGTCTTCCTCCAGGTAGGGGGCAGAGATGAAGGAATGATGTGTCTTAATTTTGTCCCTCGAGATGCTCCTTTATTTAACCGTAAATTTTTTTTATCCCCATCTTTCTGGCTGGCATTTGGATGATTCGTATGCCCTTCAGTAACCTGCTGGCAACAAGGGAAATTACACTTTCGTCAGTGTAAACTAGTGAAAAGAACAGTATTTTGTTTCCATTGAGACTTTTGAAAAATTAAATACGAATTAAAAATTTTTAATTTGGCTCTTTCACTTCCCTGAAAAGATAACTTCTTGTCTTACCTCCCTTGCATGATATTATATACTGAAATTAATTCCAAACAAATACAGCCAGTTGTGCTTATAGAGTATTAAATTTTTATATTAAAGGAAGATACAGGCTAATGCACAAAAAAATCGGCTTTTGTGAATGAGGTACATTGGGGCAAGCCCCGCCCCTTCACCTGTGTGTTACCTGTTGCCAGCATCGCGTGACAGCTCAGGGCTGAGTAGCTGCAGCAAAGACAGCCTCTACCTCAAAGCTATCTAGCCTTTCACTGAAAAATGTGCTATCTCCTGTAATAGAGCAAAATCATTAATTAGTCATTCAAGTCTCCCAACTGATTAAACATTGTGGGTGTTGGGGGTCAGCTTTCCATTAAGTTCTTAAGTCACTGCAGGTTGCACAGTCAGCTTCAACCTAGAAGCCTGAGCCAACAGAGCCAAACCCCTGGGGCCTTCCACCAGGGTGGAGCGGGCCAGCACTTCCTCTCCATCCTCTGGTTAGGGGAGAATGACCTAATGTTTTGTTTAAAAAAAAAACAATTTCAGAACCTTTTCAATTTAACTTCAAAATATTTGAATTTCACAGGCTAGAAAGGTCAGACATGAAATCAGCCAGCCTGCCTTTTTGGAGCGACAGCTCTCTAGCTACTGAGTTCAGATGAATCCATTATCTCCCAGGCTGTCTACACCCCCTGAGGGCGTAGGTGGCTTGCCTCATTCTGTGCTTCTGCCTTGGGATTTAGCTGGTGCCATGTGGACCTTTAGCAGTTGCTTATTAAAGCACTGAATCTGGGTTCTGAGCTGGTTAACGATCTTTCTTTCTTTCTTTCTTTCTTTCTTTCTTTCTTTCTTTCTTTCTTTCTTTCTTTCTTTCTTTCTTTCTTTCTTTCTTTCTTTCTTTCTTTCTTTCTTTCAGTCCCTTATTTAAAATATTTAAAAGTTATAATTATCTTTTTTAGCCATTTTGCCTAGAACATTAGAAATCTAGGTATTTGGTGTTCTGTTCACGAGTGCGCTGATTGCACGGGTCTCTGACTATTTTTTGATGGGGCAGATGCATTTTATACATCGGAGCAGCTGTAGCACCAGCTCGAAAGTGGTAGCACCACTTTAGTTGCAGGACTTAGTGGGAGAACACCAGAGCCGCTGCGGTTTCTGATTTGGCCTTCAGAACAAAGAGAGCAGGCCCATGTCCACAAGTGAGTCACACACAGTCAGACTTGACTTAGCTGAGCTAATGGTCCAGGGACAATAGTGGGAGAATCCAAAGCCACAGATAAACCTGAAATCCTGCTGGTTTTGGAATGTAATTTTAAGTGTGACTGTCTGGTGTTTTAATTGTAAAAATGTTTTGGAAAAACTTTTACAGCACCAGGAAGAATAAGAGTATTTACAATAATGTGTAACTACATAGCAAAGAAATTGAAAATTGTACAGCCTCCACCTCTTTCTCTGTTCTTATCCCTTCACTATTTATTATCCCACTTCTAGAATATAAAGTAAGAACTTGCTCTCCCTTCCTGTTACAACCTGGCCCGCTAAGTGCTTGTTGTGGAGCCTGGCAGGAAGGAAACTCTTACTGGTGTTGCTGTAATTACTTTCTTGATCTCAAGGATGAAGGGGCTTAGCTGCAGGAGGTCTGGGCTGGGCGGTGAAACAGGCTAAAAGGCTGGCAGGTAAACCCTGACCTGAAGTGAGTCGATCAGAGACTGTTCTTGAAGATACAACAGCCAGAGTCAAGGGCACGCGGTGGTGGTACCTCAGCGTATTTATCTACCCGTGTTTTCACGCGTTAGTTTTTTTGACATCTGCCATCACGTGGGCCAGAGCGGACTTTACAGAGAATCACTGAGGTAAACTCTTGGTGATGAAATCAAAGGCTTCGTGTACTGATTTAGACTCATTCCTATTAGAGAATCAGCGGATTTGTCACCAGCTGCTCGGCGGGAGGTTTTAGGAGCACCCCCGGGCAGGAGAGGGAGGACTGCGGGCTGGGCCTTGATTCTGTCAGGTGGGGAGGTGGCTGAACGCACCTCAGCGCAGCACCCCTGGTGGGGAGCCCCCTGCTCAGTGCCTCCTGTTCTCACGTGCACTGCACCCCTGAGAATCGGAAAATGAATGTTCCCTCCGCATCACCTCACTCTGTCCCTTACAAATGGAAAGAACATGTGGGGCAGATTAATTTTGGCCAACAGGACGAGCCGTGGTCTGAGGAACACACTGAAGGGGCTTCTGGTTCACACTTGCCGTTCGCTGTCTTGTTCTAGTAAAAACCATGAGCCTTCCTAAGAACAAGTACTTTTAAGTCAGAAGTAGCAAGAATGAGGGAAACTTGAAGAGATGCTTCTCCCAAGGGGGATATTTCAGTGGTTCTTAAGTTTCACAGGGATGTCTGATGCTGGAATTTCAGACATGGGTGGGTTGGGAGAGAAATGTTTTTGATGTGTGTGTGGCTGTGCCTTCTTGAACCCAAATGTTCCCTAAAAGTCTGATGATTCATTTTTCTTTTCCTCTTATACCCTCTATTTTTTCACCCCCGCCCTCCTCCCCCTCATAGTGCATCAAAACCTACAATTCCGACTGGCATCTTGTCAACTACAAATATGAGGATTATTCAGAGGAATTCCGCCAGCTTCCCAAGTGAGTAACTGGCCAGACCACACAAGGCGGGCACATACAGGGAAACTCCTTGTGCTTGAAATACTTAAGGAGCAGAGTAACTGCGTCTGCAGCCGGAGTTGCTGGAGGATGGCTGCGATGGTGGTGCGTGGGTAGTGGGTAGTGGCAGTCTAGAGGGAGCTCGGCCGTCCGCCTGGGGTCCTTTCGGGGGTCGGTAGGTGGTGTGGACACAGGGCTCGTTGGATTATTCCCGGTGTATCTCTTCAGGGCCCCACTGATAAAACCCAAACAGGTGAGATTTTTTTCAGTGGGAAACAGAAAACTAAAGAAATGCAAGTGCACCCAACTATGGGACAGTGTGTTTTATCTTGAAAATAACATCTTGAGCAGACCAAAGAAATCAATTTTATGTTAAAAATGTAAATCAAGGCCTCCCTGGTGACACAGCAGGTTGAGCACCACACTGAGAAGCATCCGTGGCACAGCAGCACGAGTTCGATCCCTGGCCAGGGAGGGGACCCACATGGCGCAGCAGACTCTCCTGCCTCCTGCTGCTCCCCTCAGCAGTGTGTTTCAGTCCGTCTGCCTGCTCTGCTGCCCGCTCTGTCTCTGGTGACTCCTCTCACTTCCCGCGCCTCTGGCCTGTACCCAGCTTGTAGGCATAAATAAATAAAGTGAGAAGGACCAGGTAGATCTGACCCAGAGATCCCCCATGAAAA
Source organism: Galemys pyrenaicus (assembly GCA_019455555.1). Classification (NCBI taxonomy): domain Eukaryota; kingdom Metazoa; phylum Chordata; class Mammalia; order Eulipotyphla; family Talpidae; genus Galemys; species Galemys pyrenaicus. The sequence continues at coordinate 15,105 of JAGFMF010010142.1, forward strand.
GGTGTGCCCTGAAATGATGCAGTTGGCAGATTGAGAGTTGGCTGTGGAGATTGGAAGGAAGTGACGATGGACAGTGCTCCCAGAGTGACCCTCGCCAAGTGGAAATTTGATGTGAGGCGCTGGTATGACCTCCTCGTGCTGGGTTTGGAGCTATTTGCACTATTCTCAGAGGACCGTGCTGTTTGTTTTTGCTGTTTGTGTGGTGCAGCCACGCCTCAGAGTGTTCAGCCAGCTTCCCCGCCTTTTTTAAACCTCAGCTAAGAACACGCCCTTCTAGCATGTTCTGCCCGAGATGGGTTGCTCTCTGGTTCTCACTCACCTAGTACTCCCCTGGGCATTTCTGAAAGCTTCCCCTGGGACTTGACTAGGGTTAGCTCGCTTCACTGAGCGCCCCATTCAGGCTATTCTTGAGGTTGGAAGAGAACAGACTGAGGTGGAGGCGCTCACTATGCAATGTCCTTTTTTAAAATTTAATTATTATGCACACAAGAACTGGGGTACAGGCCAGAGGTGTGGGGGGTGAGAGGATTCACCAGAGGCAGAGTGGAGAGCAGAACAGGCAAATCTACTGAAACACACTGCTGAGGGGAGCAGCGGGCGAGGAAAGGTCTGCTGCGCCCTGTGGGTCCCCTCCCTGGCCGGGGAATCGAACCCCGCTGCTGTGCCATGGATGCTTCACAGTGCGGTGCTAAACCCCTTGTGTCACCAGGGAGGCCCTGCAACATCCTTTTACTGCTGGTTGGTTGTTAAAAGAATTTCCAGTTCTGAGCGGAATAAGAAGTTGCCCTCAGTTTCTTCACGTACTAAATGGTCGTAATAGCCACTGCCCCCCAGGAGGGAACACAAGGCATCACACAGGTGAGGGCATCACACAGGTGAGGGCATCACACAGATGAGGGGCATCACACAGGTGAGGGTATCACACAGGTGAGGGCATCACACAGGTGAGGGCATCACACAGGTGAGGGCATCACACAGGTGAGGGTATCACACAGGTGAGGGCATCACACAGGTGAGGGTATCACGCAGGTGAGGCGCATCCCCAGCCCAGCACATAATAGCTGTTCAGGAAACGCTGGTGGAAGTGCTGCTGCATCTTAATTGTTGGTGCCATCACTGTCACACCTGGCTCCAGGCCCTGCAGATGCCTTGGTGCCATTTCCCCGTTCCTCTCATCAATGTCACATTAAAGCTTATTCTACCCAAGTCTTTGGTGGTCAGTAAACACCCCCATTTTAATGGGCCTGATTCCCAGCAAGTCACGCCATGTCTTCTCCCTGGTGTTTGGGGTCTCTCTGACTGGTCCATCCACTTTGAAAAGTAAGACTGGGATTGCTCTCTCTCTACCACGTGGTCCACCTTTTGGTTTGTTAAATGTTGCTTCCCCTGATGGAGGCAGAAATGTCCAGTCTCTTCAGGATGGTTGACTAGGTAATTATAAAGGAAGTTTCTTTCTTCTTTTTAAAGCAAAGTGGTCAAGTTGGATAAACTTCCAGTTCACGTCTATGAAGTTGACGAGGAGGTGGACAAAGACGAGGTAGGACCCTGGCTCGTGGGTGGGAAGTTGGTTTATTCTGCTGACGTAGAAGAGTAGTTAGAAAATGATCGGCGTGTAACTGAACCGAGAATTGGAATGTTCCTTGAAACAGAGCAAGAATTTGAACCGACTGTTGTTCGAATGGTTGCAGTGAGGTCTGTTTCGACTTGACTACTGAGCATGGCATGTTCTGGGCCTGTTTATTTGTTCCGAGAGCGTTTTCAAAGGCCAGGATGAGACTTGGCTACAGTGTTAGAAGATAGCACGATTACTAGACCTTCCCTTTAGGTTGTTTTTCAACAGGATATCCTGAAACAAACTGGTGACCTGTAGATTTTAGATGACTGTTTCTCCAGTGTGGGCTTCAGAGAAGCATATTGTACCCCAAAGCTCTGATTTGAGCATGTTCAGGCCTCGGTGACTGGCGAGACGGTTATGACCAGAGACGTGGGTGAAGAGAAGAGGGCATTAAAGTGACCCCTTCACTGAGCAGGGGGGACCTAATACAAAGTTAGTGCCCCACCCCTGTACTCCTCATTCTCCCCTACTCAGCACTGGGGGCCACTGTGCACTCAGGGGTCTTATTTCCAGCTCCCGCCCCACAAATTGTCAGCTCAGTGATAACTGCAGTAACTTGTGAGTGCTAATTATGTTCATGGTAGCAAATTATCTTCAAAACCACTTTCAAAGTAATTCTGCAAAGAGCAAGTGGCCATTCAAGATGAGAAGCCAGGTAGAAGGACTTGAGATGATGAGTAGTAAGAGGAGGACTGTGGGAGTCTTGCGTGGCGTGACAACTAAGTGTGAGTGCCGACCGCTCCCAGTAATACTGCTTTCCATGATTAATACGAGACGGTGTGCAGCGGAGCCTGGGTGGCTCTTTCCACACTGCTCCGCTTGCTCCCCAAGCTGAGGCTTGTAATTAACACTATCCCACGAACTGGTCACTTCCCGCTGTCCAGCCCTCCCTCCCCATGCACCTACTGAAATGTGCAAAGAATCGCAGGGAGCAGTCTCGGGGTGTGGGGAGAGCATGCTGTTTGTGAGTGCACATCTCGCATCTGTTATTATTATGTACGGAAAGATATTCCCTGATTTTAGCAGCATCCGGCACCTCCGCGCCACCTCCTTAAACCCAGATGGGTCAGAACTTCATCTCTTTACTTTTCTGGCGGTTTCATTGCTCCTGTCTCACTCTCCTTCCCGCCTCTCTTTCCAGCCTTTTCTCTCCTCTCTCTGTTGCCTTCTACTTCCTTTCTTCAGTCACCTTTCCCTGAACTAAGCCGCTGGGAAGCTTTCCAGGAATTCGCTTTTGTCCCTCCAACTAGAGATGGGAGTGTAATTCGAAAACATTTTTCCTGCAGCCAGGCGAGGCCTTCCAGCTTGAGTGGGCAACTGTGGCATGTGTGTTGCGTGGCTCATTAAGCTGGTGAACAAAGAGCTGGGCTGGAACCAGCTTCGCCTTGTATTGCAGAAGCGTTTCCAGAGATGTGGGCTCTGCAGTCCACTACCGAGGGGACGCTCAGCTGGCTCGAGGGTGGGCGGGTCAGGTGGCGGCACTGACCCCGGGCGGTGACCCTGACTGCGTGTTTCCTTCTCCCCCAGGACGCCGCCTCCCTGGGCTCGCAGAAGGGCGGCATCACCAAGCACGGCTGGCTGTACAAAGGCAACATGAACAGCGCCATCAGTGTGACCATGAGGGTAAGGGGCCGAACCCCGCCTTCGCCTGTCCTCACCCCTCGATGCTCTGGATCCCGAGAACAAGCTCAGGGCAGCGGCATGCTGTGCTCCCGACAACCGGGGCTCTGTCTGGTTAGGACGTCTCCCTAGGCATGCCTGGCTGAAGATAGGGCTCCCCACCCACGTGCCCTTGCACCCACGGGCACCCGGGTCGCCGCGGGCTGGAGCGAAGGTGCAGTGGCCCGCAGGCGCCTCTCTGCGCCGCCCACAGGGGTGCTGCTCGTACCCTGGGGCTGATCCTCCGTGGAGGTCGAGCCCGCAGCCAAGTGAAGCAAAAATGAGAACTGCCAGGACAGTGGTTGCGCTGGGAGGGCTTGCAGGAGAGAGCAGAGTGGCAAGATTAGCCAGTGTGCAGGGCCACGCAGGGTGGAGGAGTAGGATGGAGCGCAGTAAGGGGACAGACACAGCTCGGGGCAGAGGCGGTGGGCGCTGCTGCGTCCAGGACAGGCTGAGCATCACTGCTCTGGGGAAGGGGCCGGGTCGCCAGGGGCTGCTCCTCTGCCCGCTGGCCCTCCGCAGCCGCCCTAAGGGGCCTCCCGGCTCTGCAGCAGGTGCATATGTAAAATCTCAAGTCCTCCGGCCAGCTGGCGGGCGCAGGAGAGCCGGCTCTTCAGCGCTGAGATTCAGACAGTCATTCCGTGGGTGGCATCGCCCTCGTCCGCTTACCTGGACTGGCCAGGGCTGGACTTGCTTTGGGGGGACGGGGACGGTTTCTGCTTGTTTAGTCCTAAGTGAGTCACCCGTGGAGGCCGTGACTCTTGCGTCTCTAACGAAAGCCGTGTGTGTGTTCTCCTCCCAGTCATTTAAAAGGCGGTTTTTCCACCTCATACAACTCGGTGATGGATCCTACAATTTGAATTTTTACAAGGATGAAAAGATCTCCAAGGAGCCAAAAGGATCGATATTTCTGGATTCCTGTATGGGTGTGGTTCAGGTAAACATGAGTTTGTCATCAGGTTTTTCATCTGCGAAAGTGCTGCCTGTGAACGAGCAGATGTAAGCAGACGTGAGGAAAATGCAAATATTGTGGCAGCAGAACAGTTAACTTCAAAACGAGCAAAGTCTTGTCTTGCATCATTTTAGAAGGAGGCAGGTGGACGGCAGATGAAGAAGGGTGCTGTGTGGGTCTTGGTCTCCACGCTGGCGCAGCCACTTCCCAGCTGCGTGATCTTGGCTAGACCGAGCTGAAGTTTTTAATCACCAGAATTCAGGGGTTGATGACGTTTCCTCCGTTGGGTAAATGAGCGGATTGGGTGTGTGGAACTTGGAGCTATGCAGGACGGGTCTTAGCAATGCAGTGATATTTGCTGTTCACCTCCAGGCCTCAGAGTCGGTACTGGTCTTGAGGTCGCAGTTCAGAGCCAGCCGAGTTCACAGCCCGGTCCTACCACTCGGCAGCTCCTGGCCTGGGCGTCCTCCGGGCCTGTCTGTGCCTCGGTTCCTCATTGGTTAAACAGGGAGAGGGGTGACCCCAGGCCTGGCTACTGAGAGGGCTGGTGCACACACATAATGAACTTGCAGCGTGCTGCCACGTGGGAGGGGCTCAGCCAGTTTTAGACACTTGCTATAGCGCTGCCGTCGTCGTGGAGTTATTCTTAAAAATTATTTTTAATTATGCATAATACGTGCATTATTCATATGATTGAAAATCAGTCAATACAGATAAACTGAAAGTCCCTGTTGACCCCATGTTTCACTTTCCCAGAGAGCTGTCATCACCAGCGTGGCGGCAGCTTCCACACACTCACAGACTTGTCTTAGCAGGCAGATCAACACTTTCCCCACCTGTCTGTCCATCCATCCATCCATCCATCCATCCATCCATCCATCCATCCATCCATCCATCCATCCACCCACCCGTCTGTCCGTCCATCCATCCATCCATCCATCCATCCATCCATCCATCCATCCATCCATCCATCCATCCATCCATCCATCCATCCACCCACCCGTCCGTCCATCCATCCGTCCATCCATCCATCCGTCCATCCATCCATCCATCCATCCATCCATCCATCCATCCATCCATCCATCCATCCATCCATCCATCCTCCCATCCTCCCACCTACCCACCCACCCACTTATCTACTTCTCTGTCATTTCCAGGAAGATCAAGGGTGGCACCTAGCAGGGTACCTAAAGCGCAGGACAGCCTATGGTTAAAGTGAATCTGGAAGCAGAAAGGTGGCTAAGGAGTCCAGGCAGGGAGGAGATGAGGTGAGATCCAGCTGAGCAAAAGCGTGTGTCTGAAAACCTCACACCTGCTCCCGCTGGCCCACGCTCTGGATGCTGCACGGAGTCCCGCTCCATCTGACAGTGCACAGCACAGCACAGCACACAGACACAAACAGGCCAACTAGTCAGACGCTGCCCCAGGATCCCAGAGTGAAGACCATTCAGGCGTCCCTTCTGGGGGCCTCATAGAGACGGCCCTGTGTGATTACTGAGGAATCTCCTTGACGACTCCGCACAGTCGCTGCAGTCACCACTCCCAGCACTCACTCTCACACTGACCCAGTGTTGGCTTTTGGCACGAGCCCGAGCTCGGCTCCACTGGAAACGTTCTTCTGTGGGGCCAGCATTGTGAAGGCTCGAGGCAGCTCTGGTGTGCCCCCCAGGTGCAGGACGTACGTGCTCACGTGCTTGCTTGCAGTGAAGTTGCAGCGCCATCCAAGCCACACACACATTCATCTTGATTCCCCACCAGGCTGTGCACAAAGGCATCACTGAAGGTGCAGCCCACCTGCACCTGCCTCACCCGTCCCACCCATTCCCCACTCCCCACATCAGTCATCTTCAGCTCTTCACTGTGTTGCATGGGACTTTCCTAGACGTCATGGGAGAGGGGTGCTGACCCTTCTTCATTCATCAGTGGTGGACATGCGTGAGGGTAGACAGCCCGATGGCTCCTGTAACCCGTTGCTTTCTCAGCCTCTTTGACGCTGCCATCTGGAAACCCCCCTGCCTTCCTTCTTGTGTCGGGGTTCCTATTTCTAGGCTCCTGTGCTTTCTTTCTCATTTTGCCTCTTTTGAAGGAGGATCCCGTCCTCTAGTAGCTCACCAAGAAATCGTGCATAAGATGTTAATTTTTGAGAGTTACCATATCAGTGTGTATTTTTGTTTTTGCATTGATACTTGATTGATAGTTTGGCTGGATATACAAATTCAAGATGACATGTACCTTAGAATTTGAAGGCATTTCACTATTTTCTACATGCTGGTATTATCTTGGGATCTGATGTTATTTTTATATCCTGTTCCTTTCTTTATCTCCTGTGATTTAAAATTTAGGTTATTGTGCCTTGATTTTGATTTTTTTTTTATTTTTTTGGGTAAACTCTGTGTGTGGTGAATGTATGACTGAATTTTTAATGATTTTATCTCTTGTGCTGAGATCTCTGTTTTCTTTCTGAAATTCTACCCCACATTCCAGCCACGTGGGTAGGGAGACTGTAGTACTCTGTTTGGGTTCCCCTCCCTGGGCCATAGGTCAGGTGGGAAGCCTCCAGGTGGGAGGCTGGGGTGATGGTAGACTCATTTACTCCCTGCTGCTGGGGATCTTAGGCCTGCCTGCCCTGCGTTTTCTTCTCTTGCCTAGCTTTCCGGTAGCTGTGCTGGGAGAGTAAGTCCAGACCCTGTTACTGCACAGCAGTGGAGGGTGGGGCTCCAAGGTCAGATGCCTACAGGGGCCAACCAGGCCTCAAATAAAAGAGGACACTGGGCGTGTTGGGGACCACAACAAACTGAAGCCCAGGTGGCTCCGTTTGAAGGAAGCAGCTGCTCTCAGCTGTGACTGGGGCTGCCAGATCATCATCTGGTTTTTCAAAACAAATAATAATTAAAAAAAAAACAAACAAACAAAAATTAGTTAATTTTGAAAATATTGTAATGAATTTTAAAATAAATGAAAATCACAGCACAGGGCTCCCTCCTCCCCCTTTCATAACACAGGAAACCATGTTTGGGCACTAGATCAAGATGATGCCACTACTTCGTGTTCACCAAAAATTGCTTTGCATCCAGAACTGATTTGTGTGTGGCTGTCTCACAGCTAGTAACCCAGCCTCAGCTGGAAGCTGCAGCTGTAGAAAACACATTATCTCCAAGGCTGCTGGACGACGGCATGAAGTAAGGAGGGCCCAGTGACTTGTCCACAGCGGTGTGTTCAGTTCTAGGGTGGGGTTCCCAAGTAAAAGTTTCTTGTGTACTCTGAGGTGGGAGAGCTTTTGCATTACCTTTTAGTTGAATTTTTTGGCATTGACTTTAAAAAGTGTTTAAAGCAAAACTAAAATATGTTTGGCAACCTCATTTGGAAAGTAGGAAGTAATTGCTCTTGTTTTTATAAGTCTTCGGCATAGTGTAGCTGATTGCAAGTGCAGCAGGCTTTCCCACGGTGCATTTTGGGTGCATTTTAGAATCGAAGGTTCTGACTTTAGTGGATGTCTTCTTTCAAGTTCTCTTTGCAATTGTGGCTGATGGTATTTTGCTTTTAGTGACTTATACTTAAGACTTCAAAATGTCGAGTCATTCACTTTTATCCATATCTGTTTGTAAGCTAAATTCTAAACATTGCAGCTTAAGTATTTTGGTGGTTTTTTTTTTTTTCTTTTAAATGTTGTTTTTGGACGTGGTAGGGAAGAAAAGTTGATGAATGTGGTGAGTTTAAAGAAATGCATAAACTAAAATCTTAAAGTAGACCAGAAATAAATTCAGTTTTGCAGCTTAAGCACCGAAAGATTACTAGAACTCTTGAGGAGGTTTTACTTACATTTACCTTGCAGGTAAAGAGCTGGAGGCTCAGAAAGAAGAATAACTTAGAATCAGGGGCTACTAGTCTTCCCCCTGCACATACACTTTTAGCTTTTTGTGTTCGTGATCGCGATATACAAGGAGTGGGGAGGAAACCTTTTTCATTCCCAGCCTTTGCCATTTCCTCTGATTCTGCTCTGTCCCACGGTGGGCAGCCTGGACCCGGGTGTGTGTGGTTTGGGGAGCGATGCTTACCTCACCTTTCCCAGAACTGCACTGCAGAAAACACAGGGATGCCTTGGAGAGGGTGACCCCGTGGTCAGCCAGCTGGAGTCGAAGTGGGGAGCCTGCTCTGCCCCCACTCTCTGCTGAGGGTTGTGTCGTGACCCTCACGTGTGCCTTCAGGAATAGTGTGCTCTGGTCTTGGGCCGAGCCTCCGCCTGGCGCAGTCTCAGGGTGGGAGGAGTGATTTGATCCGCAGGGGGCGTCTGGGGTGATGCCTCGGCATCTAGCCGGTGAGGCCGCCCTGCTGCAAGCATCCACGGCACACAGGGCAGCCCCCACTGTAAGGAATTATTGACCCAATGTCAGCGGTGGGGCGAGGAAGCCCAGCCAAGGGCGCTTCCATGCACCATCCCTTAATGCACATGGGCCCAGCATTGAACTTCCGAGCCAGACACCCTTTCATGAACATAAAAACCAGAGCCCTGAGAAGCCTGTGGACGTGGCGTCCAGGACCATTTGGGGGCACATGAAGGACAAGGAAGTTTTTCCTTTAAAACTGTGATATACACATTACTTCTTTAAAAAAAAAAATAATAAGGAGCTAGGAATACCAGGAGTACTACATAGCGATTAAAAAAGCTAAACCCAAAAAAGCTAAAAGCTTTTTGCAGCAACACGGATGGAACTGGAAGGGGTTACGCTGAGCGAAATAAATCAGGAGGAAAAAGATGAACATCAGATGGTTTCACTGACATGTGGAATACAGGGAGACTGAATGGAGGGTCAGGAAAAGACAACGCTTACAAGCTGACCGTAGGCCTGAGGCGTCCCGCAGGGGAGGAGGGCGGAGGGGGTCAGAGTGGGAGGGAAGAGCGCAAGGGACTGTGGTGATGGGTCTCAGATGCCATGGACTATACATAAGCGGCAATCAATACTGTCCAAAAGCGAGCTAAGATGCAAGAAAATAAATTAATGCAAATGAACAAGTAAATGGAGCTGGAAGTCTCTGCACTGCCGAGTTTCCATTCCGTTGACAGGGAAAGACGGCATGTAAGATCGCTATGTAAAACATGTGTGTGATGTGAAGACAGAGCTATGGAGAAGGTGAGGAGGAGGAGGCGGGGGCTCGTGGCGAGGGACCTGCCTCTTAAATAGCCTGATCAGATGCCGGTGAGGGAAAACGTTGAGGCCGTTGCAGTTCTTCTCAAGTGCACCTCTTGTGCTTTTCCCATTTCAGAACAACAAAGTCAGGCGTTTTGCCTTCGAGCTCAAGATGCAGGACAAAAGCAGCTATCTCTTCGCGGCGGACAGTGAAGTGGAAATGGAAGAGTGGATCACGATTCTCAACAAGATCCTCCAGCTCAACTTTGAAGCCGCCATGCAAGAGAAGCGGAACGGAGACGCGCATGAAGGTGGGTGCTGGCTCTCGCGGGCGAACCCTCTCGGGGCGCTGCTGTGGTCAGAGGGCACGGCACGTGGGCACAGCTCACAGGCTGCGTGGGGACGGGCAGGCGGGAACTCTGCACAGAGAGCGCTCAGCAGATTTCATCACGTGAGCAGTGACGACCTGACATCACTTTTATAAGGAAATCATGTCACTGTAAGAACTAATGCTGGAGGCGGAACTGAAGAGCCGAATTCAGGTGCTGGAAATGCCCTTTTATCTTGGGCAAGCTACATTGGGTTTCTGAGCCTCTGTTTACTCCCCTGTTAATGGGAATAGAAACAACCATGTCTGGTTGACGGGAAGATGAAACAATGTATCCCAAGTACCTGACGACGCATCAGCACTAGACATTACTAGTTATAGTTATTATTGATTAGATCCCTTGGATTTTTCAAGACAGAGCTGGGATGCGCAGAAAACTCAGGTTTAAACCAATAGAAAAAAATCTGGCTCTGTTCTTGCCATTTATGTTTTATTTCAAGTCCTTACCTTGGGGCTGTGCCTTAGAAATTCCTGGGGGACTTCAAAATAATCTTTCCTTTGCCCCAGTAAGGATTCTGATTTTGATGGGGGGGTTAGGCCTCCCTTTCAGCGGGTCTGACGGGAGTGGGCAGGTGGACTGGGGTGGTGGCTGATATCATTTCTGGTTGCACAGTGCCCTTGCCAACTGTTTAGTGCCCACACGGGGCTGGGCATTGTCGTTTGCAAGGGCTCTCAGGTGTTTCTGATGGACCTCCAGCATGAGGAAGCATGATGAGGCCTTCATGATGAGGAAGCATGAGGAAGCCTTCAAAGGCCGTGATGAGAAATGGCCGTCTGTTTCCTGTTTTCAATAAAAGGCATTCAGCTACAAGTGACTCAGGGCATCTGTTTTGCCATTTTAGATGAAGAACAAAGCAAGTTGGAAGGTTCCAGTTCCGGTTTAGATAGCTACCTGCCCGAACTTGCCAAGGTAACATCATCCTAACTGTCGTGCTCTCACAGAATGGGACTGAGATGTTTCCCACGTCATGAAATTGTCCAGGCTGGAATCTCTTGAGAGGACTGATGCTTGCATGTTACTGAGTCACTGCTAGGCCCTGGGATCGCCCATCTCTGTTGTCTACCTGGACATGGAAGTGACATTACTGCCCTGAACAAGTTTCAAGTCTGTCTTGCTCAAACCACCTTATCAAGTGTTCTCTTTTTATTTATTTATTTTCATTTTGTTTTAAAGATCTGTTTATTTGTGCATACAAGAACTGGAGTACAGGCCAGAGGTGTGGGGGTGAGCAGATTCACCAGAGACAGAACGGGGAACAGAACAGGCAGATTCTGAAACACACTGCTGAGGGGAGCAGCAGGCAAGGCAGGAGAGGTCTGCTGTGCCATGTGGGTCCCCTCCCTGGCTGGGGATCGAACTCGTGCTGCAGTGGCTGCGGATGCCTCATAGTGTGGTGCTTAACCCCTTGCGACACCAGGGAGGCCCTGTTCTCTTTTTAATCATTAAATTCATCATTAAGTGTTCTTCCTCCATAATACCACTGATGAGAACTGAGGAAATAGCACAAATGCACAGGTGATGTCCCTAGAGTAACACAGGGCTGTCTTCACACCTGTCCTCGTCCTGGCTCATGGACAGACAGGGCCGCGTTCGCGTGGAGCCACGGCGAGCGTGCTGCTGAACCAACGAGAGTGGCATGCATCCATTGTTTCTGAGTCACGGACTGAAAGGAAAAGTTCTGTTTGTTTTATGTAACTTTGAGAAACGAACATGTTACTGAAAAACACAGAGTCACAACAGTATTCCTGTGCTTAGATTCAACCCCATGACTGTATGGCTCCCTGTTTTCCATGTTTTTGAAAGAAATGAAATAGCAGTTGTAGCTGAAGTTCTTTTTGAAACTTCATTTTTATTCTGCATCCCCTCCGCCACAGCCTCAGCCAGAGACAGGCACTCAGAGTCTTCTGGGCTCACTTGCATTTGATTTTTATGATTTTAGCAATATGTCTGTCATAAGAATATGAAGGATTGTGGTTTGCAGGCTTAAAAGTAGCTGCCATATAATAAATGGCAACACACTGTTGTATATGCACTTGTGTTTTTAAATTCAGCCTTATTTTTGAGCCCCATCCAAGTTGATATATAGATCTAGTTCACTCCTCATTGTGGTCAGCATTATTATAGCTGTTCTATTAGTTCCAATTTTTTTCTGTTACAAACAATGCTACAATGAATATCCTTGTGTGCATCTATGCATGATTCTTTTTTAAATGAGAAAAGTATCTTTGTCTTCTCTGGCCCTTTATAGTCTAACATTCTTAGAGCCTTTCTATTCTTTTCTTGCCAATACAGTGGAATGGAGACCCTACACACCCACCTCTTAAACACTGTCATAGAAAGCGCGGTTTATCTATATACAATTATAAATAGACTTGCATTCAGCACTGACCTTTACTTTAAGACAACACAACTGTTCTAAAATATAAAATCTCCCTTCCTGGCTGGGACTTCTGAGTATTGTTTTTCTTTAGCACTTGACTGTTACCACAGTGTCTTTTTAGCACCTGCCTATTAAAGCTAATTTTAGTGCCACCATTGTAACCTCCTCCTGGCTTGGGCGAGTTTGGGGTTGTGTGTTTGTGTTCCTGTGTTGGGAGCTTTGGTGCATCTTATGTCTTGTTTCTGGATGTTTGGGGGTGGAAGGGTTCATAATTTGTTAAAGCGAAATGTTTGAACCTGTTTTGTCTGTTGAAGCAGATCATCTGTGCAATACAATATAGAATTCAGAAAGTCACTTTCTATTTACTGGGTGAACGCAATAGGTAAGACTCATTATTTGAGCCTCATATAGATGAATTAAAAATCTATTATTTTTACTTGTGAAGACAGATAGGATTTGTGCCCTTTCTGAACTCTCACTGCCTCCCACTCCCTGGCCGGCATAACTTATCCTAAAACCTAAGGAGATTTAAAAACCACAAATACATGTACATAATAGTTTTACTTACTTAAAAAATGTTAACACTTAGAGGTATTTTCAAAGTGTGGGTAATCTCCAAATAAGCTGAAGCTATTTTAATTGATGGAATCGGTTTCACTGTTTTAACCCTCATTTCTTTCTTGCTTATTTTGTTTTTGTTTTCATTTTCTGTTTTTTATGTTTATTGAAACAGGACTTACACAGTCATGCGCCGGTCATGGCCTTCACCTTTCTACACCTGCATAAGCTCCCCAGATCCATGCACAGAACATTTTAGCATCCAGCTCGCTGTGCTGTGCCCCTGCCCGATCCCCCTTTATTTTGACCCGTCACTGTAGACTCCATTGCGAATGCTCCAGACCGTCCTCTGAAGGGAATCACACAGCACGTACCTTCCAGGCCTCTTTAGAGCAAGCTTGTATGGCTCAGGTTTAAAAAAAATAAAATCAACAGAATTAAATAGAGAATATTAAGATACATTGTCCTTAATGTTGATAGATATTTCAAACACATATTACACCCGTGATATAGTGTTTGTATGTGTGTGTGTGTGATGTAAAACATTTCTTACTGTGGGTCAGAGCCTGCAAATTGTAGTATTATAAGGGACTTTACTGCTGTTTTTTTTCCCCAACAGTTTTTTTTTTTTAAGATTTTATTTATTTATGCGCACAAGAGCTGGGAGAAGGCCAGAGGCAGCAGTGGGTGAGAGGATTCACCAGAGACAGAACGGGGAGCAGAACAGGCAGATCTACTGAAACACACTGCTGAGGGGAGCAGCAGCGAGACAGGAGAGGTCTGCTGTGCCACATGGGTCCCCTCCCTGGCCAGGGATCGAACTCGCACTACAGTGGCTGTGGAAGCCCCACGGTGCGGTGCTCAACCGTATGCACCACCAGGGAGGCTCTCCCCAACAGTTGTTTTAAAACTTTTTTATTTAAGAAGATAGAAAAAAATAGCTACTTTATCACAGGGAAGAGGAACAAAGGACTTGAAGATGAGTTGTGTTTCACTGGACCTCCCACGCCCAAGGCAGGAAGGGGCTGCTGTCAGGCCCCCCCATGCCTCTTGTCTGCCTGCCCCGGGGGTCCAGGATGAGGGACTCAGCTCCTGGCTCTCAGCCCCTTCACAGCCCAGGGCTTGGAGCATGAGTGTCCTTTGGCTGATGATAAACCCCTCCGGTGGGCCTGGGGTGGGGCGTTTGTGCCCGTGTAGATGGTTGTGCGGTCTGAGATTGCAGCGGGGAGTGCTGGGGTGCAGGGGGAAGAGCCTGGAGGCTCACAGCTGTGGCAGGAGAGTTTAGTTGGACGATGGAAGGGTGAAGACATCACTACAGGGAAGGAAGGTGCAAGAGGTGGTCCAGTGGGGGATCAGGCTGCAGTTAAGAAGATTCCAGAAAGAGGACTAGAACCATGGGGGAGGCCAAAGGTGGGGGTTGCAGATGTGATTTCTCTGCAGGCTGCTCACCAGTGACCTCCGCTTTGGGCTTCATTCATCCTGTGACCCTGGCTTTTGTTTTCCACTGTGACTGAGACATAACCAAACAGGATATAGGGGAGAGGAAGTTGCTTTAGTATAAAAATAGCTGATGTCTCATTCTGGAATGTAACAGAGGGAGCTTTACCTATAGTGGAAGCGAAATGGACTTCGGTTTTCAGCATATTTTGTATATTCTTGGTCCTTGCGTTGCTTATTCACTTAGCTCTGCATATCTTTATTGCTGTGTCATGAGGGGTCTTCCCTAAAGCCTGTACTTTTCCTCCTTGGTCTCGTACGGTACCAACCGTAGGTTGTCAGTGAAACAACGTTGTAGCGTCAGAGTATATGGTCATACAAACATTTTTCCTGTATATCAGACGCACAATACTGCGTGCACAGACTAGTTACTTGATTTCTTCCTTACAAAGTCAGGGGTAGCAGGAGAAGACTGTGAACCCCAGTGCTGTCCACTGAGTACTTTCTCTCTCTGGTTCCCCTGGCCCCCCACTGGGTGCAGACACCAGCTCCTTGGGGAAGTGCAGAACGAAAGCCCTCGAGTTCCCACCCTCTCATTTCTCCTGTGGCTTTTCTATTTTTGAATCTTTTTTACTCAAAGAGTAACTGGTCACCTTAATTTGGTCTCAGACTTTTGTTTCACGTTAATCCGAAATCGCTCACTTCCCGTGACCTTCTACCTTCTTTTGAGCAATTGATCCTCTTTCTAGGCAAAGCTTCTGCAGTAGAGCTCAGGCTGAAGTGTGTTTTCTCTACCTGTGCGGTCTAGTTGAGGCTGAGTAAGGGGCAGGCAGCCCAGCAGCGCTTGTGAGACCCAGACGGTGCCAGAAACCTTTCTGGACTTTTAGACCAAGTCAGGGATGGTTCTGTCTGTCTGCCCCACCGCAGAGAACATCACCCCTGCACAGGAGACGGAGGAGCTGTCTGTCTGGGGCTGTGAGGTCAGCCAGCCCTCCACTTCTTGTGCCTCCCTTTCCACCATGCTTTACTGCAGCTTTCTGAGACCAAAGATGGAATGAGGATCCTGGGAAGTTAGACTCCATGGAAGTAGTAGAAATAAATCATAGGCACTCTTTAAATAAAAAAACAAAACACATACATTCTGGCTTCCAAGGATTTTGTGATCTTCCTGGCCCCCTATTCTGTTTAACCCAAAAGTCAACATAATGTTTTTCTAAAACTCATCCTGGAAGTAAGATGCTGTGGCCATAGTCTAGCTCTTACTGTTTATCTGCTCAGAAGTAAATCTGAGACACAGAGTGTGCCTACAGCCCAGCCGTCCTGGAAACCCTGATGTTTGAGCCACAACTACCACTTAAGACCGGGGGTTAAATTTAGGGTTTACAGAGTGGGGGATGGCTTGTGTTTTAGAGGCACCATTCTCTTTGACTTGTGAGCAGACATTCGTTTTTGTTAACTTTTTTTTTTTTTAGGTTTATTTTTACTTATGCACACAAGAGCTGGGGTACAGGCCTGAGGTGTGGGGGGGTGAGAGGAGTCACCAGAGACAGAGTGGGGAGCAGAACAGGCAGATGGACTAAAACACACTGCTGAGGGGAGCAGTGAGGAGGCAGGAGAGGTCTGCTGCGCCATGTGGGTCCCTCCCTGGCTGGGGATCGAACTCGTGCTGCAGTGGCTGCTGCCAGCTCAATGAGACCTAACCCCGTGTGCTATCGGGGGGCCCCCTTGGCAGCAGTTTTCACAGAGAATGACTCTGGCAGTGTCCATTTTCTTCCTCCATTCTCTCATGGCTCTCCTTGACCCTGAGCCCCTCTGGACTGCGGGTAGGAGAGCGGCCACAGGGGCCTGGGGGAAATCCAGGCCTTTTCCTCCTTTCTCACAAAATGGGGTGACCACAGGTTGTTTTCAGAGCACTGGCCTGTTTCTCTGAGAAGTGCTGGGCAGCATAGACTTCGGGATATATTTTTACATGGCTGTATTTTGTGGGCATTTACTGTGAAAATATATGTTCTAAGAGTTAGCTTAGTGTTTTACATTAACAGTAAATGTGCTCACTGTAGTAAGTAAAACTACCCATAATTGTATAAAGAAAAGGTCATCTTTTCCCTTTATCCTCATAATCTTTTTCCATGCCCTGAAAGTCCTTCCTATTTCAGCAGACTGATGGCTCAG
Source organism: Galemys pyrenaicus (assembly GCA_019455555.1). NCBI lineage: Eukaryota > Metazoa > Chordata > Mammalia > Eulipotyphla > Talpidae > Galemys > Galemys pyrenaicus. The sequence continues at coordinate 31,393 of JAGFMF010010142.1, forward strand.
AGCTCAGAGAAATGTCTGGCCCTATGCAGGGCTTTTAGGGGTTTTTAATAGCTCAGGAAATCGCCTTACACTGAAACTTTTCCTGTCATGTCACAGTATTATACAGGACCCATCGGTACACTCCTTTGCATAGCAGCAGGTAATATCCAGATGTGGGTGTCGTGCACCTCATTCAGCCACCTCCCTGTTTGTGAACATGTGGCTAGTTCCACCGTTAGCCTCCTCTGACAGTGCACAGCAAATGTCACAGCACCCCAAGTTTAGATGCCTGCGCTCTTACTTGAGTGGGAGCAATTCCCCAAAGTGAGATTTCTGGCCCAGAGGTTATTGTGTTGTTTTACATCGCCAAAAGGTGGTAAGACGTTATCTTCCTGCTTCTCTGTGTCTGCCCCAGCGGAATGAAAAATGGTGTCTTGGTGATTTAATTTGTGTTTAACTGCTTAATAGTGATGTTTTTCATATATTGATTTGCCATTGGAGTCCGTCTTCTCTCCTCGCCTTTCCATATTTCTTTGTCTTGTCTACTAATGTCGGGCTGGGCGCTGAGGCCAGATGGCCTCAGTTAGAAGCCAGGCTACTATTTATTGTTGCCACATCTTGGGCAAGCTATCTAACCCTCATGCATCAGTGTCCTGTCTTTTATTTTTTATCTTTTAAAGATTTATTGATTTATGCATACAAGAGCTGGGTACAGGCCAGAGTTGTGGGAGGTGAGAGGATTCACCAGAGACAGTAGGGAGCAGAACAGGCAGATCAGCTGCCAAGGGGAGCAGCGGGCAAAGCAGGAGAGATCTGCTGTGCCATGTGGGTCCCCTTCCTGGCCGGGGATCGAGCTCACGCTGCTGTGCCGCGGATGCTTCACAGTGCAGTGCTCCACCCGCTGCACCACCAGGGAGGCCCTGTCCTGTTTTTTAAACGAGGATAGCAATGGCACCTGCCTCCTGAGGTGGCACTTAGGATTCAGAAAGTTGGCTATTGTCAGTAAGTGCTTTTGTTGTGGTGCTTGAGCTGTTGATCATCCCTGAACTCTTGGGCAAGCCTGCTCCTTCTGAGCTACAGCTCCTAGCTGCCCGGGTGCGCCTGGGCAGCTCCTTCAGCTACGTTTACCTGGTGTCCCCTCTTTTGAACACATCCTATGCCTAAGGAGAGGCGGGGGGACTTTATGAAGCTGAGTTTGCTTTTTCACCTGATAGTGAAACTGCCCGTGCCTGTAAGGTAAATGACACACTTTTACATTGTTCTCAAGTTGGCCCTTCTTTCACGCTAGACGATTTCCTAAGTGACGAGTCCCTTGGGTGTTAGTGGCAATGCCAGACGGTGTTCCGCAGGGGGGTGAGACTTCATTTCATTTGCGAGTGTCCCTGGTGCCCGACACATAATAGATGCTCAATAAGCATTTGTTGGCTGAGCCACCTGTACACCTGCAGTCCTCCCGCCGCACCTGCGCTGTCCTCTTTATCTCACCTTCCAGACGAACCCCTTCTCCTCCTTTGCTTATCCCCTCTGTCGTAGGCTGGACAGTGAGTCCTACTCCCAGTCTCATTTCCGCCCTCGCTGTCTGCCTCATCATTCGGCCTGAAGCATTCCTGTTTTCCTCCTTTTTGCTGAACTCCACCCTTCTTCTGGTGCCCTTTCCCTACTCCAGTACTTTCTTAATGGGGATGCTTAGTTGTCCTTCCTTGCACTGGATGTGACTCTCACCCAATGTCCCAGTTCTTAAGGGCAGGGCCAGCTCTTTACTTTTCTCCAGGGCCCGCCCTGGACACTGCCTGCCTAGCTGTCTGTCCTGATCCATCTGCAGCCGCCTGACTCTCCGGGGTGACCAGCAGTCAGGGTTCAGAGCGCTGTGGTTTTTAGACACATTTGGGCAACTCTCATCCAAATCCTTCAGAAGAGGATTTTTACTTATTTTTTATCTACCTTGTTATCAGAGCACCAGAGAAGCAGAGATCAAACTGAAGAGTGAAAGCAGAGTTAAGCTTTTTTACTTGGACCCTGATACCCAGGTAAGACCTGTTTCAATACTTAAAATCTGAAACTCAGCTAGGCAAAGAAAGCCTCGGGTGGCGTATTCGTTTGCTTGTTTGTTTACTCTGTGTAGATAGCAGTATAACAATAACGAAAATTCAGGGCAAGGAGGAAGAATAAAACTAGCATTGACCCCACTGCCATAGCGTAACCACTGTGAATATTCAATACTCAGTAATCTGTTGAAAATGGAGAGAAACTTATCCAGACTCTCTCAAGTCCATGTATAATTTAATTTCTAATTTGGATATCATTTACTCCATAAAACAACTGAAGAAAATGATAAGCATTACAGCAGGTGATGTTTCCTGGTGAGCCCCGGTGCAGCCCCAACACAAACCTTGAGGGGTATTCTGTCTACATGAGTGTCCCCCGAAATCCCAAGCACCGCAGGCGAGGAGCTCAGAAGCCATCCACACACAGTTGAATTCTTCTCTCAAATTCTTCCTTCTTTATTTGGTCTTTTCTTTTTAGAACTTCCCTTTCACTTTATTAGTGTTTTTCCATACTTTGTCACCGACTTCACTGTTTGGCAGTTTTTAATTATTGTGCCACAATACACATAACAAAACTTACCACTTGAACCGTACAATTCGTGACGTTTGGGCTATTCACATCATTGTACGAGTAATCACCACTACCCATTTCCAGAACTTCTTTATCTTCCCCAACTGAAACTTTATCAATTAAATAGTAACTCCTCATTCTCTCCCCCAACCCCTAGTAATCTTCATTCTACTCTCTATGAATTTGCCTATGCTGAGGACCTTATAATATATCTGCAGCCAGAGTATATTTGTACTTACATGTCTGGCTTATTCCACTTAGCATGTTTTTAAGGTTCATGCGGGTTCAAGCATGTGTGAGAATTTCATTCCTTTTATGACTGCGTAATATTCCATTGTATAGCTATGACACATTTTTTTCATTCATGTGTTGATGCATGCTTGCGTTGTTCCTCACTGTAATTTTTAAGCTCTGTGTACTAAACCATTGGGTAGATATACCATCATTTATCTGACCACTATAAACTACATAAGTTATAAAATAACAACACTTATGAGTTCTTTATAACTTTTCCATGTTTTAGGCATTTTCCTTGGTATACATTTATTATGGGATTTTTTTAAATGGTATTATAACCTATTTATATATTTACATTTTCTTTCTTTTTTTTTTTTTACATTTTCTTTTAAAGAAACTTGACTTCTCATCAGCTGAGCCAGAAGTGAAGCCATTCGAAGAGAAGTTTGGAAAAAGAATTCTCGTCAAGTGCAATGACTTGTCTTTCAATTTGCAATGCTGCGTTGCTGAAAATGAAGAAGGACCCACCACAAATGTAATTTTTCTTTTGAAAAATGCATTGATATTTTTAACTATTCAGAGGTTCAGCTGTGCCGGTTGCATGCAGTCTAGACTTGAGCCAGTCCTTGGAAGCCAAGCAGTCACAGTTCGGATCCGGATGTGTAGGGTGGTTTAGCCTGCTGGGCGGTGTATGTGTGAAGTGGGCAGGGCTGCAGGGACAGGGCGAGGGGAGCAGGAATGTATAGCGACACCCACAAACAGGACTCGGCATCTTCTCCTTCTTTTTTCCCACAGCTTGAGCCATAGTGACCGTCTTTGCTTTGTTTTGTTCAGGTCGAGCCTTTCTTTGTTACTCTCTCCCTGTTTGACATCAAATACAACCGCAAGATTTCTGCGGATTTCCACGTGGACCTGAACCACTCGTCGGTGCGGCAGATGCTGGCCCCCGCGTCCCCGGTGCTGATGAATGGAGGCGGGCAGAGCTCGCCCGCCCTGCAGGACGTCCTCCACGAGGCTGCCATGCAGTACCCGAAGCAGGTGCGGCCCGGGGCTGCTGCTGGACGCCCCTGGCACGTGCTCCCTGTGTGCACACCTGCCACTGCAGTCACAGGGGTGGAGGAGACCGTTGTGTTGTCAGCACCTGTAAATATGCAGCAAACGCAGGCGCAGAGAGAAGTGGTTTCTTCTTTCTAAACTTTCTGCTAATTGCCTCCCCCACCAAATAGTGGAGGGAGCAGATGGTAGAGCAGGATGGGTCAACTAGTCTACCCGGCTGCTACTTAACTGCTATCTTGTTTCACGGCTCCCTGCTGCCTTAAAACCTTTAATGTTCGCGGGGTTCGGTTAACGTGACTGTCAGTTCCACTCACTGAAGAACGTCGTGTCTTCTAGGGAATCTTCTCTGTCACCTGTCCTCATCCAGACATCTTTCTTGTGGCTAGAATTGAAAAAGTCCTTCAGGGGAGCATCACCCATGGTGCTGAGCCGTACATGAGAAGCTCGGACTCCTCCAAGGTAGGGGAACTGCAGGCTCTGTGACGGCAGCAGCCGGCGGGAGGGACAGGCAGCCCGTCAAAGCAGAAACGGCCAACACCGCAGTGCTCGGCCATCCATACGCTCTAAGACACAGACAGTTCTGTGCAGCTTCGCTCTTACGTTCAACCTTATGTGTCCGGCTTCCGGTCAAGCGAGGGGCTCTGTGAGTAAGTGGGGTGCTTGTTTGAGCACACCATGGAGATCACTGGTGAAGGAGTTACCAGCTTTACAGTGAGGCTCTTGTCATCACAAAGTGCGTCATTCCACCGGCAGGCTTCCACTTGCCGATAGGCTTTTGGGCTGTGGTTCCGACCGCTGAGGCTTGGCGGACAGGCCAGGTTATAGCGGCAGAGGTGACCTCAGGTGGACAAGGGGCAGGAAGCAGGCAGGTGCGTGCGTGGTGATTTGCAGGTGGAAGCGCCCAGGGAGGACATGCTGTGGACTTATTGAGTAGTAGATGTCATTTCCTCTCACACCTCCCACACCCTCAGAAAACCAGGGTACAGAGGCTTCAATACTGCTCCAGTGTCCCACAGCTAGAGTGGGCACTTGGCTTTCTAGCACATTCCACGGCCGGTTAGAATAAGCTACCTAGTTCTGTCCCTGCTGTTGTATAGTATTTTTAGTATGAACCTTTTTTTTCGGTAAGTGACAATCTGAGAGATGACCCCACACAGACAAGGGCTCAGCAGCAGCCGGAGGATGGGCCACCCCAGAGACTCTGCCCGGCATTTTCCCAGCTGGTTCAGAGGTCTCTGGCCACCCAGACCGCACAGGTGTGCCAGCATGGTTTTGGGAGTCCGGTCAGAGACTGGGTGTTTGCACAAATCACCTCACTCCCTGGGTTGTAAGTGTCCCTTTTGAGCTGGAGGAAGATGTTACAGTCCCCTTTACCTTTCTCTCGGACGGTTCCAGGGTCCTTGAGACACGTAGGGGACAGGAGGGGACGGCACTGGCCACTGGGGTGTGCAGGCCCTGGTTGTCACTTACAGTTCATCTGGCAGACTCCAAGCAGTGTGGCTTCCAGCAGCACTGCCTTCTGGCTGGTAAAAGCCAGCTGGTGTCCAGGGAGAAGCTGTGTCGTTTTGCTATCAGCTCTGGAAAACCTCGGACGAGAAGCTCCTAGGCGCTTTGGTTCTGAGTAGCGGTCAGTGCAGGCCCAGGAGACGACCTCCTTAGCTCTGTGTGTGATCCTCTCCCATGGCCCAACACCCGTCGCTGCAGCCACGTGCACTGCTCACAGGTTGCAGCTCGTGGTGGTGCAAAACGCGAGCGGTCTGTGGCTGGGCGTGGTCTCCTGCCTGACCGCTGGCCTCCGCCAGAGTTGCTTGTCCCGCTTCTGGCCTGGAAGGCCCAGCCTCGGCCTGTCGCCCCGTGCTCTCACCTTCCTGCCACCGCCAAAGCCTGACTTCGTACAGGGATTAAGGGGGATGAAGACTCAGCCACCCCCATCCTAACAGTGCTTTGGGCAGAGATTTTGGAGGGAACTTTCTCCTTGGATTTCCTAATTGTCTCCTCATGTTTCAAGAATGTCATTTGGAGGAAATTTTTGTCTGGGAGGAAGTTATTAGGAAATCTCTATAGGTGTCCCCATGATATATTTTCTAGAAATGAAAAATAAGAAAAATCCCAAAGGGCAGACGAGCTTTTCACTGTGACTTCCCCCAGTTTTCTCCATCAGCACCCCAGAAGTCTGAGAGCTCAGATCCCGTGCCAATGCTGCATTTTGTTCCACAGCGCAGTCCTAATTGTTAGAACTTAACAACAGTCATTTCTAGGTGAATGTGTTTAAGGAAAATGGACAGCTCAGGAAGGTCGCCTTGGGTTGCACCCCCATTGAGCTCTGAGCCCCGATATCCTTTGCAATCAAGCATGTGCCCCACTTTATTCCGAAGCAGGGGCTCCCACGCATGGTTGTGCAGCGGCTTCAGGTTTTGGAACTGGAAGGATAATGACGGCATCGCTCCCCCCACCCCCGTGGCTTCTAAGGCATGGCGGTGGCTGTGGTGTCCACAGCTGCTTTCAGCTGGGCGTAGACACAGAAGCGCTATTGTTCTGCTCCGGAGTCTTCTAGATGAGCACTTCTCAAGCCCAGTGCACACGGTCCCTTGGGGCTGCCCGGAACTCGGGTCCAGCCCCTGGAGATCAGACGCAGGGCCTGAGGCTCTGGTTCCCCGCAAGCGCCCGGTGGCGCTGATGCAGGCCTCTGGCGCTCACGCCCGCACAGGCGCCGCGGCACGTCTCCCGGGGCTGGAGTGACCTCGCCGTGCTTGGGTGGTGCAAGTGCCCTTCACGGAGGGCCACACAGCCCCACTCTGGCTGAGTCCCCCAAATCCCACAGCGCCAGCAGTGTGGTCTCCTGATATAAGCAAATGGGGGGAAAGTGGGTGCCATCACTTCAACTGTAGGGGTGCAGTTGATGAACAGGGCTGCCACGTGTACATCTTAAACCAGAAGCAAGTCTGCTCCGCTGTGCACTGTAGGGTTCACCAGCCCCCCTGGGAAATCAAAATTGATCCTTAGAGAGTGAAAACAGCAGTCATGTGTGCTCAGAAGTAGGAACAGAGGAGTGAACACGCAGCTTCATTTCCATGCACAGTATCCAAGTAATGAGTCTTCCCCTCCTCGAGCGCAGGGAGCTGCCCCAGTGCACACTGGGGCTGTGGGCGCTTACTCTTCCCTCTAGCGTCCTTTCGTAAATTCTGGTAGTAGACTGTGCGGGGCTCGATCCCAAGCGGGAGTGATCGTTGTTTACTCAGTGCACTCATCGGCCACCCTTAGCCATAGGGGCTCCAAGAGCCTGGGAAACAGCGCGCTGGTTTGAGGACCACGGCAGAGCATGCGTTCTGGAAGCAGTCCTCATTCTGTGTTGAGAACCACAGCTAGAAGAATGCTCCCGCGGTGCAGTCCGGCCCCTGGGATTTTCCATGCGTCCGGTGCAATGGCGAGAGATTGCTCCGGAACTGGCTGTGCTGGCTCTGCAGTTCTAGAGCTCCCATCAGTGGGTGCAGCATCTCACGGCTGTATCCTTATCTTCAAGGTTGCCCAGAAGGTGCTTAAGAATGCTAAGCAGGCATGCCAAAGACTTGGACAGTACAGGATGCCTTTTGCTTGGGCAGCAAGGTAAGGCCAACACCTTCTGTGCTTTCTGTGTACATAATGACCTAGAGACAGACAGACAGACAGAGCCATCAGCTGACCTACTACCCTTCTGAGTTCCAAGTAGACCTGATGAGTGAGATTCTGATGAGTGAGAGTTGCATTGAAGTCTGCAGTGAGAAAACTCATTTATTTAAGTAAAGGTGACTGGGTTTTTAAAAAAGACAGTTTTTATGGCTTCCTTCATGGCCTAGGGGTTAAGTCTCAATGCTGTCACCGCTACACCTGGGTTTGATCCCCGACCAGGGAGGGGACCCACATGGCGCAGCAGACCTCTCCTGCCTCGCCCACTGCTCCCCTCAGCAGTGTGTTTCAGTCCATCTGCCTGTTCTGCTCCTCATTCTGTCTCTGGTGAATCCTCTTGACCTCTCTGCCTCTGGTCTACACCCCAATTCTTCTAGGCCATAAAGAAAAAAGAAAACCACACCAATTTTATTAAGTTAGACTAAAAGTTTCCTGAAACTCAAAGAGAAAATGTATTTCCCATTGACAAAGAATATTGAAATGTGTCATGGAGGAGAGGAAGGTGGAGGGAGAAAAAAAGAATATTGACATGTGTGAAACTCTAAAATACGTGCCCTTGTATCTGAAGAGTCATTTTCAATAGCACTCAGAGGGCGCTGCTTGGGGGCAGCCACGTTGGAACTGACATGACAGGAGTGTTTGTGGGAACTTGGGTTCTGGGGCCTGGAGTGGACTCTGTCCAGCTGGGGCCAGGGGCAGCAGAAGGCCTGCTGGCCAGCTTTGCGAGCTCCACTTCTTCAGCACTGACTGTGCCTGTGGTTTCCTCGGCACGAGACATTTGCTGCTGGAAATGTTCTCTAAGTAAATTGAGTTAGTTGTGTTATTGTTCATCCTCATAAATATCTCCCATGTTTTTAGATAATGAGATTTCCCTTGGCTACAGTCAGTGGAATAATAATTAGTTTTTACATGGAAACCAGAGTTAAGTTGCTGATTAATTTTGGTGGTTTGGAAACTCAGTTCAGAAATGCTGTTTTGCTATTTCAGGACGTTGTTTAAGGATGCATCTGGAAACCTGGACAAAAATGCCAGATTCTCTGCTCTCTACAAGCAAGACAGCAATAAGCTCTCCAACGAGGACATGCTGAAGCTGCTGGCAGACTTCCGGAAGTGAGTGTCAGGGCCTCAGCAGCCCTCACCTGATCGTAGATGTTGTTTCGTGAGGAGGCAGGAGGTGGGAGCCCTGTTTAGTGGTAAACTTCCCTGGGCAGTGTCGGATGAGTATGGAACATAGGCTTTTATTTTTTTTTTTAAAGATTTATTTATTTATGCATCTAAGAGCTGGGGTACAGGCCAGAGGCGCAGGGGGTGAGAGGATTCACCAGAGACAGAGTGGGGAGCAGAACAGGCAGCGGGGGAGACAGGAGAGGTCTGCTGCGCCACGTGGGTCACCTCCCTGGGTGGGGATAGAACTCGCGCTGCTGTGCCGCGGATGCTTCACAGTGCAGAGCTCAACCTGCTGTGCCACCAGGGAGTCCTGGAACATAGACTTTAATCAAGGATTTTGTTTAAACAAAACTGCCTCAAATTTCCTTCAATCCTATATATAATTCTTAAAGAGATTTTAAAGCTTTTAGGGAATATTTTCTTTTACACAATTTAGTTGGAAGACTAGACTTAAAAGAAAATCTGTACCATTTATTTGTTTTATCAAATGCAAAAGTAAGTGGTTTTTTTTTTTTAGGTTCATATAAAATCACAGAAAGGTATAAAATGGAAAGTTAAAAGTCACATATAAATCTATCCCTCAGGGAAAACCTTGAATGACATTTTTTGTGTACTCTATTGGATGATTTATATGACTGTCTACCTCTGCATCTGGCTAGCTCCCTGTCTACCTGTCTCTTTATTTAGATATAAGAAATACATAAACTATTCTCTTTTCATTACGGAGTTCATCCAGGTACAGTCTCCTCCTCAACAATATAGCTACTATTCCCCTTTCTAGATGATAGACTATACGGTGATGCTTGACAGTGCAGGCTGGTCCACTGTGGAAAAACGGGTTCATTTAGCTTAAGGTGACTGGGTTTTGAAAAAACAAAAACAAAAAAACACCCTACTGTTCAATTATTATGTCTCCTGGAACCCCCATAAAAGGATAATAATTACTTTATGACAAACCAGTATATATGACAATGTATTATATACCACTATAAATAAGTGAAACTCTTTGAAAGATGTTAATTTTGACTCCCTAGAATTCTGAAAGCTCAGAAGAGAATTAAGATTACGGTCAACAGGAAGGTAAAGAAAGCTCATCCAGTCTTTCTTGAGTTCTAGCAAACTAATGCTATCGTTGCTTTGACAGAGACATAGCAAACTAAGACTGAAAGGAACCCAGGGTACAGAATCCATGGTGGCTGGCGCTTGGCCATTCTTTTCATTTCATTATCCTCTTAAACCTTCAGCTCTTTCTCTTCCCAGAAAAAGTCTAAACCCCACGTCTCTAGCGAAGAAAGTCAGTTTTATCACGTGAGCATGAGCTCCGCAGAGGAGAGAGCACCGAAATAGCACGATGGGAAGAGCAGATTCTCAGCCAGACTCACTTCTGCCTACTCCCAGCTGGGTGCTAGAGACGTGTTGCTTCACCTCGCTTTGCCTCATTGTTAGGGGCTGAACTGTGTTCTCCAAAAAGCTGTGTTGAAGTCCCTTGGTACCTACCAGTGTGGCCTTGTTTGCAAATAGGGTCTTTGCAGATATAACCAAAGTGAAGTGATGTCCCTAGACTGGCCCTCACCCAACGCGTTATGTTCTGATATGGAGAAGCAAGTGTTGGCAGCACACGGCAGGAGCTCGCTGAGATAGGAGCTGAGCGCTAACTGTGTGTGGGGAGGGGCGGCAATTAGACTTACCGGTGACCATCTCACAGCATCTGAAACAGCCAGTCCTGACAGCCCCCTGAAGCCAACCACTGCGAAATCCACATCTGGTTTCTAAGAATTTGATTGAACTTTTTATCCTAGTTGCACATTGAAATAATGATGTTTTGACTATATTGGGGCAAATAAATGTGTCCTCTCGACTCTTCCCCTCTTCCCTTTTCACATTTAATGTGGCTACTGTTCAAAATTACTTTTGTGACTTGCATGATATTTCTCTGGCAAATGTTTCTCTAGAACTCTGGCGCTCATGTCAACCTAACAATGCTCTGTTTTCCCGTCTTTGCAGACCTGAGAAGATGGCTAAACTCCCAGTAATTCTGGGCAACCTAGACATTACCATCGACAATGTTTCCTTAGACTTCCCCAGTAAGTGTATGTCCTCTGTAATATCAGAGAAAATCGTGGTTGCCTTTTCCTTCAATTCATTTGATTTTGATTTTTTAGATTATGTCAATTCATCATACATCCCCATGAAACAATTTGAAACCTGTAGCAAAACTCCGATCACATTTGAAGTCGAGGAGTTTGTGCCCTGCATCCCGAAGCACACCCAGCCTTACACCATCTACAACAACCACCTTTATGTCTATCCGAAGTACTTGAAATACGACAGTCAGAAGTCTTTTGCCAAGGCGAGTGTGACCATCATTTTCACATCGGACGCTAGTCGCAGTTGATGCCTCACGTCCTTTGATAAATATGTGCATATTCTGGTTTTCAGTTTTCTTTTCTTTGTCTTTGACTGCTACACAGGCCAGAAATATTGCTGTTTGCATTGAATTCAAAGATTCTGATGAGGAAGACTCTCAGCCTCTGAAGGTTCGTTTTCTCGTGTGTGTGCCTGCGTGTTCTGATGTTTTCACGTAAGAAATGCTGTTGCAGGTCACTGCCCAACGAAACCAGTTTAGCACATTCTAATTGACACAAACACAGAAATATAGGATGTGGTCAACCTTACAGAATATGGACTTGGTGGAGCCTGTGTCCCTAATTGACTGTTTCTCTTTTGTTACACAATAAACGACTGTTTCTTAGGTACAATCAATCCAATAAGTACGTGCAGCTTCAGTTAGTCAGGCCTTGGGTGGATGCTATGAGTTTAGAGAATAGTAATACTGGTCATAGAAATAACAATAGGTTGGCATTTCGTAAATATTTATTACAGCATAGCAATAATCATGAGAGGTTACTGGAGCTGTTTCCTGATGATTCTTATACTCCAGATTTTATGCTTTAGCACCTTGTGGGTGTTCAACTCCTTTAATCCCCTTTTGAATTAGGGGCTGCTATTATTTTTTTTAGATGAGGAGAGCAGTATACACAGTTAAGTGTTGAGGGTCGTGCACTAGTGGCCCCAGTGTTCAAACCCAGGCAGTCTCCCCAGAGCCCAGGTGCTTTGTGGTAGCCATGAGAACGGAAGGAGACAGGAATGCAAAGGAAAATACTTGCAGCTTTTGCCCTCCAGAAATTCAGCTTAGTGGGAAAGACAGTCGAGGAGGAAAAGCTCCCAGCGCACAAAAGGTACTGAAAGGAGTTTTGAACGAAAGAAATAATTAGTACAGCAAAATGCTGAGGGAGCACAGAGGCAGGTGTCAATGATTTCTTTACTTCTTTTTAAAATAAATGACATCTTTATTGAGGTAGCATTGGTCTATAACATCATATGTAATTTAGGGGTACGGGATCACCCCAGTACAGAGGTATTTTACCACATCACACCCACAACCAAAGCCCCATCGTCCTCCACACTGTCCCTTGGGCCTCTCCCCGCTTTGCTCCCGACCTTCCTCCCTCTCCTGATAGCCTCAGTTCTGCAGTTGGATTTCTGGATTTGTTAGTTTAGTTTGTCTGATCCTTTGTTTTCTTTCTCTGTGTTCCCATGAGTGAGACCATCCATGTTTTTGTCTTTCTCCTTCTGACTTACTTAACATAGCATCATCCTCTCCAGTTCATCCATGTCACACATGGCCAGATTTTCTCTTGTTTAGAAGCTGGGTGCTGTTCCATGGTGGGTACAGACCACACCTCCTCAGTCTACTCTTCTGTCGTGGGACACAGAGGTTCTTTCCAGAACTCTGCTGTAAAATGTGCTGTGAATGAGCAGGGGAGTTTTCCAGAAGGCTGGGTGAGGGTTTGCTTGGTTCACAGAAAGCGGGTCACTCGCACAGAGGCACTGCGTAGACCGGGAGCATGAGCGGAAGGCGCCATCCAGAGCAGCAGCATGTAGGGCAGGCAGGGGCGGGGCTGCGAGGACTGGAGATGGGGCTGGAGGCTGGGTTGGACCCAGGACGAGGGGGCTGGCAGGGCTGGCGTTTCTTAGAAGAATCTATCAGAGGGTTATACTGTACTGCATGGTAGGAGCGCCCTTTCTTAACAGCGCATCTGAACTGGAATTCTCACCTGCTAAATTCTGACGTCTCCCTTTGCAACTCTTACTCCAGTGCATTTACGGCCGACCTGGCGGGCCGGTCTTCACAAGAAGCGCCTTTGCTGCTGTTTTACACCACCACCAAAACCCAGAATTTTATGATGAGGTAAGTGAGGTTTTCAGGGGCAACCCAGCTGATCCGGCCATAAAGAGAACTCCATGTTCTGGGCTTGGTGGAGCAAGCACATTCTACTAAAATGACAGTGATGGGATGAAATGTCGATGGCAAAGCATTTATTTTAGATAGTTTTTCTAATTATGCAAGTCATTTAAAATGTTTAAAAATGCAGTGTCGGAAAGAAAAAGCCAAAATCCCCCCGTCGCCACCACAGTTAATATTGTGATGTTTTTCCTTGCAAAATCCTACTTGGGTGTGGTTACATTTGTAACTGTGCCTGGCTGTAAGTACACCTGACATACCCGAGTATCCTTCCTCGGCAGTGGGTTTGCTTATGAAGAGTTATCCGTAGTTCTACACATTCTATAGGTCATTAGACTTCTCTGGGCACCTCCTTTAAATGTCCTCCCTGCTTCCTCCCCATTCCTGGTCTGTCAGGTCAGTGCCAGGCTTTCTGCTGTGGGTTTTCCAGATCTTTCTAGAGTTGAAATACCAACTTTCCTTGTTTCTGATCGGCGAATGCTTTAGTCTCTTTGTGCTGCTGTCACAGAACACCACGGACTTGGGGACTGTTTTTAAACAGGGCAACAGCATGACCCAGTGAGGGCCGTCTTTGTGGGTCACCACCTTCTCAGCGGTAGCCTCACATGGCTGAGGTGTCTTTATGACCCCACCTCCTAAGCCCATCATCTTCAGGGGTTAGCATGGCAACATGTGAATTTTGGGGCGACACAAGCATTCGAGCCACAGCGGTGCATTAAGAATCCATTTAAATCCTTCGCACCATTTACAGCCTCAGATTTCTTTGCAAATATTTCCATCAGTTTGGAGGTCAAATGCATGCTTGCTCCCTGGGTGACCCTGGGTGGTGATGTTCCCTGAGTGTTGTCGTTTTGGAACATCGGGAAGAGCATCATCTGCCTGCCTTGCAGGTCAAAATAGAGCTGCCCACCCAGCTCCATGGACGGCACCACCTGCTCTTCACCTTCTCCCACGTCAGCTGCGATAACTCCAGCAAAGGGAGCACCAAGAGGAAGGACGTGGTCGAGACGCAAGGTTTGCTATTTCTGCGTTCCTCTGACGGCACATGGCTCCCACAGCGGGTGCTTCCATTCACCTTGGTTCTGAACTTGCGTCCTTTCGCGGAGCGTTTATCCAAGGCTTGCGAAGGTAGCACGCCGGGTCGCTGATGCACACTTTGCACGATTAGAACTCTGACTCCAGAGAGACCGGGTCTGGGCACAGGCTGTTCAGTCTCAGTGTCCTCCCCGGGTCCATGGTGACCGTCTCAAAGGTCAGCCACCTTAGAAAAACTTCGCTTTGGCGGTCGTCCGAGCCTTTGCAGACTGACAGATTTTGCTTTTTGTCTTCCAGTTGGCTATTCCTGGCTTCCTCTCCTGAAGGATGGCCGGGTGGTGACGAACGAGCAGCACATCCCCGTCTCCGCTAACCTCCCACCTGGCTACCTCGGCTACCAGGAGCTGGGGATGGGCAGGGTACGTGACTTGACCGTTACTTTATCCCCATTGCTACAGAAACCCTTAAGGGCCCCCGACACAGCAGGAACATGACAAAGCACGCCGTGTTTCTTACTGCTGCCAATGTTTTGGTTTTAGCCAGTCATTTTCAAACAAACCAGGTCATCGGGAAACGGTGCTGTTCACAGAGCGCCAGCTAGCATTGCAGCACGGGCACCGGACTGCCTTGGCCCATCACCCTGGCAGGGCATGGAGACTTGGAGACTTTGGCCGACATAGGCCTTTGACTCTGCAAGGTGGCCGCACTCAGATAAAGATGAACCACTAGGCTGTATCTTCCAGCTTCGTGTGAATCGAGCCCATGAGTCCCGATCCACGGGGTGCCCATCCCCTCGCCTTTCTGATTCATAAAGGCTGTGGTCTTACATGTCTCCGGCTGGCCTGTTGGGCTTGCATTTTTTTAGCCACCTGAAATTTGAGAGACTTTGTTTCTATAAAATGCTTTCATAAGGTCTGTTTCATTTTGTGCTGAATGACTTTTAATATTTCTCTCTATTTAAGCCATGCCACACTTGGGCCTGTTTAAATAATGCTAAATTTGAGCCTTTGGGGCGGCTCATTCCCGAATAAAGTAGTGGTCAGTTCAAATTCCTGGTCAGAGTATGAGAAAAATAGAGATTGCAGAAAACTGCAGCAATTGCTCAGTAGGGATGGACGCTTGGCCTGTGCCGGCGCTCCCTGTCCTCTCTGCTATGTCTGGTGCTTCCAAGCATTTCTTTCAGTGTCCTGAGCTCGGGCTTGGTTCAGTCATTGGTGAGACTGAATTTCTCCCTCTCAATGGACAGTAAGTCAAACAGCTGCGCTAGACAGAGAAGGCCACTTAGAAACCACAGGACGAGGGCCTCTCTGGTGGTGCAGTGGTTTAAGCAATGCACTATGAAGCAAAATGCAGTCACTGCAGCACGAGTTCGATCCCTGCCCCCGGCCAGGGAGGGGACCCACGTAGTGCAGCAGACCTCTCCTGCCTCGCCCGCTGCTCCCCTCAGCAGTGTGTTTCAGTCAGTCTGCCTGTTCTGCTCCCCACTCTGTCTGGTGAAGCCTCTCACCTCCCTGAACTCTGGCCTGTACCCAGCTCTTGTATGCATAAATGAACAAATCTTTAAAAAAAAAAACCGCAGGGCGAGGGGCAGTGTTCTTGGGGTAGAGAGAGGGCAGAGGTCAGTCCAGGCACAATGGGCCCCGTCCCTGAGCTGCTTGGGTCCTTGAGGCCCTGTCGGACCCTCTTGAAGACGGGCTTGAAGCCGAGATCGCTAATCTGCTGGGGGTCTTCCCCCCTCTCTGTTTGTCCAGCACTATGGCCCAGAAATCAAGTGGGTCGATGGGAGCAAGCCACTGCTCAAAGTTTCAACTCACCTGGTTTCCACTGTGTATACTCAGGTAAGAGCCCCCCCAGCGACATGAGCTACAGTTGCCCCAAGAATGCGTTTGCACCAACTTTTGGCAAAACAAAATCCTACTTGAGGGGGTCTCTGGACCCGTATTTATTGCATACATCCTTTTTCAAAAAAAGCAAGTCCCCAATAGGGGCTCACGTGCTGATAGGAATGAACCGTCCAGATAACGCGTCCCAACGATTTCCCTCCTCTGTTGGAGTATATTTGATATCTTCTCGTAAATTGATTCTTGTTTTCCCCTTTGATGTTTTGGTTTTCATGAGATGAATTTCCTAGTCTAAATAAAACATGCATGCTGCAGGGAGCATCCTCTGCAGCAGATACACTCACGGGCTTTCTTTTCTCCCCCTTCCCCTCCAGGATCAGCATTTACACAATTTTTTCCAGTACTGTCAGAAAACCGAATCGGGAGTCCAAGCCTCAGGGAACGAACTTGTAAAATACCTTAAGGTATCAGATGGCTTGCTAATAACCCCCGTTAATGAGCCTGAGTCTGGTGGTGAGTGCTCCCTGGGAGGGACCCCTGTGAGGGACCCTCACGGCGTGGTACCCACTTAGTGGGGTGACCACATCAATAGCTTCGGTAGTGGCAAGAGCTCAGCTTGCACCAGGTCCCCCGTGTTCTTCCCTTGAGCGTACCTTGAACACGTCACTCCCCGCACGGGGAACCACTCACCTCTGTGGGCCCACCCTAGGGGTGTTCACAGGGCCGAGCACGGGGAGGGCCCCGAGAAGCCGTGACTTCAGTCTCGGCGCTGAGTAGCTTCTGATCCATTGCAGGAGAGAATAAGACCCAGTGAATGCCTGAGCAAAACAAACAGAGATGATACCCGAACCAACCCAGCTTGGTGGGGCGAGGTGGGGCGTGGGGAAGGCCTAGGGTCATTGAACAGTGAGGCCAAGGGAGGGTTTCTCTAGGGGCGATTCATCCAGAACCTGCCTCTGGGGCAACACTGTGAAACAGGATTGTCGCTAGGAGCATTCCAGGCCTAGGGTAGATGTGAGAGATGTGAGAGATGGAATATGGGTGGGTTTGTGGTGTGAGCGGGAAATGGGGTGAGGACGCTGATTTGCTAGGTCCCCTTTGTATGGCCTTTGTATGGGTTTGCTCGAGCTGCTGTAACGAACACCACAGAGCATGGCGAAACAATGTACATTTATTTCCTGGCACACCTACAGGTCAACGGTCTTGATTCTCACTGGGCAAGAACCAAGGTGTCACTTAAAAGACTGAGTTCCTTTCTGGAAAGTTTGGGGGTGAATCTGTTCTTTGTCCATTTCCGGCCTAGAAAGGCTGTCCTCATTCCTGACTTTGGCTCCTTTCTCATCTCAAAACCAGCAAGTGGGGCATCTCTGATCCCGGTGCCTCAGGCATGTCTCCCCAACTCTCTTCCTTCCCCCTATACCCCCAGGACCCCGTCATCACACCAGGATAATCCAGGCAGCAACCTCAACTGTCTTCCATCATGTGACATGTCTGGGTTCTGGACCTTAGGGGGTGGACTCCGTCCCTTAGGCTGCCTGCCTCCACCTCCCCCGAGTTGCCAGTGGACTTCTTCCAAGCCTGTTTGAAGCAGAGTGGACTGCGCTTGCGTTTTTGCTCTTACAAGGATGACGTGAACTTTGGCTTTTGTGTCTCTAGAGCTTGCACGCCATGGAAGGCCACGTGATGATCGCCTTCTTGCCCACCATCCTAAACCAGCTGTTCCGGGTCCTCACCAGGGCCACCCAGGAGGAAGTGGCCGTCAACGTCACACGGTGAGAGAGGCAGAGGTGGGACTCTCCGTTCGCCAGTCTGGCCACTGTACCCGGGGCGCGATGTGGTGATGTGATGCCTAAGAAATGTCTTGAGGCCCGTGTAGGGACCCCCATCTGGCTCCTTGTGTCCTCTGGGACCAAGAAAAGGGCATCACCACTGTTCTTCCACTGCTGTGATGACAGCAGGACACCCCATTTCCATCCTCCCGTTCACCGCTCTCTCCACTCTGTGGTGTCCAGGGTCATCATCCACGTGGTCGCCCAGTGCCATGAGGAAGGACTGGAGAGCCACCTGCGGTCGTATGTTAAGGTACGTGGAATAAGCCCCATCACATCGCTCCAGTTTTTCTTTAAGGACAGTTTAAATAAAGGGCTAATTATTGGGGGATTTATTCTGGGGTTAAACCTGACACCTCCACTTTCTTTCCCCTCTGCATCACTTACCCAGTTCTTGTGCTGAACCGGGAAGTGCAGAGATAGGCTCTCCACGTACTCACTGAACTTTGCTCCTTTCACTGCATCTCCCTCGGTGGGTTTTGCAAATAATGTGACATGGCATTTCAGAGACGGCTTTAAAGCATCCTTGGTTCACCCCCTGGTGTAGTTGTCACCTTCATTTCTTTCCCATCAAATCTTCCCAGTAAGACTGAGAAGGTTACTCTCAACCAACATCAAGTCAGAAGACGGCCAGCCAGCCAGCGGCGCCCCCAGGGTTGACTCAACCCGGCATCATCATGTACTGTACTCAGTCCACGTAGTGGTGGTTATTCTAAAAGTCTGCATGGGTTCGAATGAGTCACGGATGGCTGGAGAACGAGAGCTCTTCTGAAAATGGGGTCCAGGTCTCTGGGGTATGGGGGTCACATTTCCTCACGCCCTTAGGAGGTAGGGCTGGGGCTGGAGGACCACGAAGTCAGAGGGTGGACCTCTCTCGCTGGGTGCCCTGAGACACCCCAGCTCCCTCTATGTCACGTGACCACCAGCCCTCCCACCTCCCGTTTGCGCACCCCCTGCTCCCACCTGGCCCCCTGGTTTCCATCCCAGGCGCCCGCAGCCCTCTGGGAGCGCCAGCGCACCGCAGCCTGTTTCCCTTTTCTTCACAGTACGCTTACAAGGCTGAGCCCTACGTTGCTTCTGAATATAAGACAGTACACGAAGAACTGACCAAGTCCATGACCGTGATCCTCAAGCCTTCCGCTGACTTTCTCACCAGCAACAAACTGCTGAAGGTACATGCTGGGGGGTAGGGAGCATTGTGGCGCTGGGGTGTTGGCATCTAGGGGAGAAAATTCCAGCTCCACAGCCCGATCTGGTCACCCTTTTGGTGTGTTTTTAGAGACGGGCATCTCTCATGAATGGGGGTGATGCAGTGAGCTCTTCAGTCCCCACGTAGCTGCCAGCCCTCCATTTGGGGCTGCAGAGTATTCTCCCCATCGTGTCTTGGGCTCTTAAGTCTTTTTTTTTTTAAGATTTATTATTTATGCCTACAAGAACTAGGATATGGGTCAGAGGTGTGGGGGGGTGAGAGGAGTCACCAGAGACAAGGCAGAGAGCAGGACAGGCAGATCCACTGAAACACGCTGCTGAGGGGAGCAGCGGGCGAGGCAGGAGAGGTCTGCAGCGCCATGTGGGCACCCTCCCTGGCCGGCAGCAGGG